>DVQM01000231.1:0-21039 GCA_018231645.1 Heliconius ricini | reverse complement strand
TGGAAACCCGACGTTTCGAACACTTTGCAGTAGTCCGTGGTCACGGGTAGACACCTTGGGTACTCTACCTTGTCCGAACTGCGTCATACTGATCTGAAAATTATTAAATATTTTATATTACAATCAACTTAAAATCCAATAAAACGACTGTCAATATAAGGAGCCCAGATCTTGTTTTACTTTCTTCGAAAATACCACAACTTTGTCGTTAAAGAAAAAATAGGTATAATTTTATTCATGTCACCTCAAGACTAGATGCACCGATGTTTACACTTTTATACCATCACTCTAAGTCGATATGTTTATACGAACATTGTGTGTGTGTGTGTGTGATTTGTTTTCAAGATGATTAAAATATTATTTAAATATTTTTAAATTAGGAAATCCTAGTAAAAAAATTAAACACTATTATAGTAAATATCAGTAGTCAGTTGAAGTCTAGTTAGCTGTATATTGTCAGAAGAGATTATTTTATATTCTCTTTCGATTAAAAAGCAATTAGCATCTCTGAGTGAACGTACTATTTACGGGATTGCACAAATACAAGTAACATGAATGAAAAGGAAGTGACCCCATAATTATCGAGACTTTCGCGTATAAAAAGCGGCTCACCTGCTATGTCCGTATCTTCTCTAGAATCAAGTCGTAAGTTTCCATTATCACATTAAACTTATCCTACTTCGATTAATTTAATTTTCTTGTGCTTATAATTTAGGTGAACGAAATTTGTGAAACTTAGCTATATTATACATTTATACATCTATAATATATTACATATATCATAAATAAATCTCATAATAAGCTTATACTAAGTATAAATTTGCATGAAAGAAAATCAAGATGTGTTGTAACAAAATTACGTAAAATTTCGACATTTACAAGACATCAACTGATATACACAGACAATCAACACAAAAATTGTAATATATTTTTAAATACCTTTATGCCTGTTTTTAATTTATAAATATAAAATCTTGTATCCCTCAGTCGGGGCGCAGGAGTCACAAAGTGTGACTAAAATCGATTGGTTGTGGGCTCGATTCCCATTCAAGGAAATGAAATATTTATTTACATTTCTTCGCTCTTCAAAGCGTGGCGTTTAGTTCCGTTAACACGCAATGCATGCATAACTCGGCGGCAGTGAAGAAGGGAGTGTCTTAACACTAGGTTCCCTCTGCCTACCTTGCTGTGTGCGGGATACAGCATGAAGCTACCTAAATTTAATTTTTAAATATAAAATAACAAATATGAACATAAAAAAGAAGTATAATGGAGATGGTTTTGATCCAATAAAGAAACAAAGACAATCTGAAGAACAACTTATTACTCGTAATATGTTGTATCTTACAATCTACAGAAACATTATTACAAACACATTTGTTAGATTTTAAATTACTGCAAATAAATAATGATAGGAGAGAACAAAACATTTGTTTTTGTTTGATGAAAAGTGAAAATGAGAACAAACTAAACGACGCTGATTACACCTTGTGATCGTCATGATATTCTCCACCTGCGTTACTATCTAACTATTAACATGAATTATAAAAACAAAACATAATACATACTAATTTAAGTCACATAATAGATAATTTGGATGCTTAGCACTATGTATATACATGCATGCATACATAATAAAAATATAACTGATCGCTGTCTGAAGATAATTATATGAGAAAATATTTTATTAGGGGCGCTTCCAATATATGCCCCACTCAGTTTTTAATAATGTATTTTAGACTTTGGCAAACCTCCCTTAATATTTTATATTTTTAAATGAAACTATTTTAACCGCATTAATCGCGTATATTTTGTATTTTTTTACATTTTTGGAAACCCGACGTTTCGAACACTTTACAGTAGTCCGTGGTCACGGATAGACTGTATTTGTTGGTGTATTTTGTATTTGTTTTATTTCAATCGATTCTTAAAAAAAAAATATTTTAGCAAATTTAAATTCAGCAGAAATATACGATTTAGGTATCATTATTTTTGTTAGAAAATATGTTTCATGAATTATATGAATTTCAAAATGTATTTATCAAAAGTTTGTATTTCTTATAGAAGTCAATATCTAGCTTATAGTTCACGCTTTAATATTATATGCATAGATAGATGGTAATTTAAATTAGTTACGTTGTGAAATATTTCTAACTCTATAAGCTTTTAGTACGAAATTAAAAATTCGACAGGCAAATGCAGTAAAAAAAATAACGATCGATCATATCAATATATAATAAAATTTCGTATAAACGTTTTATACTCACCGTTTCGTTTAGGTTTTGTTATTACAGTAAACAACGAAGTAAATTAAGAGCGACTCTATTATAGTTAATATACAGTTATACTGCCAATCATTTACCTATTTTATTTTTAGTGTTCCGTAAATCAGAAGGAAAAACAGAACATTTGTAGGATACATTTTTGGTCCATCTATACTGCAGTCAAGAGTATTTATCTCGAGATCTCGTAGATATATCAAGAAGTTAATGTCAAATATTTGTCCCTTGAAGCACAGAAATTCAAGCTCCTAAATCAGGGGTTTCCAACCTTTTCTTGATCAAGGACCACTTCCATATCATTCTGGGTAGCAGGGACCACTATGCATGTAGGTATAATAAAAATTAACTGTGATAATGAAACAGAGACTTACCTCACCATTCCAGCCATAAAACTAAAATTGCTCGCGGACCATATTTAGGCTTCTGCGGCCACTGGTGGTCCGCGGACCACTAGTTGGGAACCACTGTTCTAAATCAACGCAAACAAAACATACAAGCGTTTATACATCCTTTTTGCTACATTTTTGTGAAATTCATAGCGCAAGGGATACTTGGTGACAAGTGTTCCCATGATCTTCGCTTGTGTTTTTTTATTTGGCTAAAAGTGTTAGTGTTTTAGGTATTTTTTATGCTGACTAAAAATATGTAACATACAAATACCAAACACTTGTAGATTGACTTTTTTTTGTAATATGGCAAAACTGCGGAATGATTGTATTATTATATTTGTTACTTTATTTAATATTATATAAAAAAAACATGAACCAATGTTACCTAGTTTAATTAAAAAAAAATAAGACTATCGTTTATGGATGGTTATTTGTGTGTCAAATCTACCCAATAGATGAGGGCAACTTTGACAGACTACAAATCAAATTTTCTTCTATACCGATGTATTTAAAAACGTTTATGTAAATGTCTATAGGTGAAAAGTATTATGAGAGCACTTATAAAACTAAATCAATCTTGTGCTTAAAATTTAATGACAGCGTAATATATCGCTCATGTCTGTCAAAGCAGATTAACTGTTGATAAAATGGTAAGTTTATGTTTTTTAAATATGTATAAATTTGTTAGTCACCTTATATTATTGTAAATTGAACTTAACGTTACATACGTTAGGTGTGACTTAAATAATTAATTTCTTACCGTAATATGTTTTCTATAGTATTAATTGTTTAAACCAATAAATTGGCTTTAGGGGCACAGCTTAACCTAAATAAAGAAGTCTTACAGTACCTACACCACAAAAAATTGTAAATGTTTTCACGCGTTTTTTACTCATTTTTCTGATATTATCTATTGTAAAAAAATGTTTCTTTTATCTCATATGTCCATTATATATATCTTTTTGTATAGTATCACCTAATTTAATTAGTGATAAATTGATCTGAACCAGTTACTCGACATGGTCGTTGTCAATAATTTATCATGTTTCGTGCAAAAAATACAAATATGTATGCTGAAAATATTTTTAAATTACTAATACAGCGATGCCTGTATGTTTCTATAAATATATTATTTTTGAATATGATTCAACTACAGAAAATTTCCTTTTACACTTTAACCTACCAAAAAATGTTACTTCTTCTTGATTTATTTAGTTATGTTCATTGAAGTAACGGAGGGTAGCTTTCTCTCGTTTCGGTACCGAGCTGAACTCCTAACGTCCGTCACACCCATCGCGCAAATAACACACATTGTGTACTTACTTAATTTGTACACTAAACTTTCTTAATGCATATTTTGGAAAAAGGTTAAAAGTATATTTTGCTAATGCTTAAATTTTATTGCAAGTATAAACTGAAATTTATTGTTTTCTCGGTCACAGATCGTTGACAAAAAGAATAATCGTCGTCCATCGTCGTGCCTCAATATAAGTACACTTAGGAAACCGACCAGAAGGCGCGGGTTCGAGTCCTGCTGTCTTCAAATTTTTATACGTTTTCTAAATAAGTATTTTTCTTTCCTAAGAGTAAAATAATATTTTGAAAATGCAAAAAAAGCTCTTAAATATTTATTTACTTTTATAATTAAGAAAGTAGACTTTGAAAAATCTATACATTAACCACATGATATCTATACAACATATATTAAATTAATTAAATGTAAAGTTCACTTCCTAATAAAAGGGTCACTAGCCACTGTCAACGGCCTTCGCGCCCGATGCGCTATTTGACCCTTTTGTTTCAAACGTACATACCTACTATATACACCACGGCAGGACGCATTCGACGCCCGTTTTGTCGCATTGTCGCCATACGTCAACGACTGCTCAAAACGTTGCAGTCATCCGGCAACACGAGGTCGTTTTTAATTATTTTTATGTAATTTCAACTATTGTTTTGAAAGCTAACGCGTGTGAACGAACCTCTTTACAAAATATTCATCAGATTTTAATAATGGCGGTTGTTGTAATTATATTGCTGTCATTGTTTAAACTGAAATAATAGTTCATTAGAGAAGAAAGCAGTTACATAACGTCACTTCGTAAAATGCCATGTAAACGTGAATTACAGGCTACTTTTACTTATTCCCACATAATAATTATAACTACGTATATTTGTGCGTACTGCTTTTACCAATGTATATGAGTAGATACACAAATATTCTTAAAATACTATTCATATTATGACTCTTCTAGCAAAATTTCTCAAAGTGATCAAAAATACACAAAAGAAATCGTCTTGTGTAATAGTAAAAAGAAGATATTTTTTGCAATTAGTTCCAGACAAGTAAACATTAAATGTAGAGTTTTTGTTACAACAAAGCGGTTGCTAAATGTTGACTTGCAAAATAAAAAATAAACATTCATATTATAATAAGACTCGTCGATGGTACTTTTTTATTTTTGCGTTATATTCACCTCCAAAGCACATGCTTTGCAGTAAATAGGTACTTTAAAGTGATACTTTGAAGCGTTTTCTAAAAGAACGTATAATAATTGTTGCATTACACTACCCAAGTGCAGTTCGTGTGGCTTAACTTGAGCTTTGCATTTGTGGGGGTGATGACTAAAAGTAGAGATAAATAATAAAAATAAAAAAAAAGTTAATTTTAGCTTTACGATATATCCCCCACATATCAGGGTAGGCAGCGGGAACCTAATAATTATATTAAATTATCAAGAACAGTAGGTAGGGTTGGTACCCGGTACCGGTTTATCAAAAAGCACATATTCATAGGTTTAGTTGGCAAAGGAATACGCCGAGCTTGACACACACTATGTATATAATACTCACACAACACAGGTGTAAAGCGCAGCTAAGGACTTACGGACTGTACCATCGATATTTCGTAAAATATAGAATTTACTTAAAAGTATTCACATAATTATTGCTACATAAGAGGCATACAGTATTACAATCTCTGATCGTTATACCGATGATAGCGGCACCGCCTCACATATTGTGTTGAACGAAATTATTATTAGTTACTAAGTTAGAATTTATAATATTTATGTAATTTTTTTTATTCTAAATTGTGTACTATATTATTTTATCTCAGTAACCGCCCGCAAATACTTTACAGAATATTTCGAAACATTTAAAATTGCATTATTTTATATGACATATTATTAAATCTTAACTTATTAAATAAAAAAGACATTATCTATAATCATAACATAAATTTTATACGTTCTAAATTAAAATTTATTAAAGCACATGCTTTGCTTAATAAAGACTCTATATAAGACACGGCAAGTTAACAAGCACAGCCTTTGACACGCACTGTTTCCGCTACGATAACCCACATGTTGACGTCGACTTTATATTACTTTTAAGTATATACAAACGCATCTGATTACAGTACGTGGCGCCGATATACCATATAGTTAGCTACTTGGATTTATTTGATTAAATTAAATGTAGTCGATTAGCTTATGTAGAGTTGATATAAAAAATATATATTATATTTTTAAATTGGAACTACTTAAAATGTTGGTATATAATAATAAAAAGATTAAAATTAAATCAGCTTCAGAGGGAACCTAGTGTTAAGACACTCCTTTCCCCACTTTCTACCGAATTCTGGAGACATTGCGTGCTGAGTGGCAGAACTCAAAGCCGCACTTAGTCTCGACATCAGAGCGAAGAAATGAAAATATTTCATCTCCTCGAGTGGGAATCGGACCCACAACCAGTCAGTTTTACAATCACACTTCGTGCCGCTGCGCCACGACTGGCCTCAATACAATAATAATTTCGAAATAATTTTAAAAAATATATAAATAGCAATATTTTTACTAAAAGTTTCAATAATAACGAAATTGTAATTATGTACAAATTAACACATTAAGTTTTCTAACTTTACAAAACAATTATAACGTTATCACCTACTTGTCGCAGGTACCTGTGACATTACTCAAGTTTACGGGCACGTAGCAGAAATTAACCAAAAAGAGAGTGGTGTTTACACTTTCGCCCGTATTGCACGCGCCACATCTTCTCACGGTGTAACCGTGTGAAGAAAAGTCCGGAGAAAATGTTCTTTATTACAATAAACAATAAGATCCAATGCGGCAGATGAGCCATGAATAAGAGACTTATCTCTACGAAAAGTGTAAAATCTCCACCAAGAGTTCGCTTAAAATCTCTAAAGATAATATGTTTTCTGAACGTGCTGTGCATGGTGTGCGTCCAAGGAGTGCTGGCAAACAGACCACCGCGATTCCTTATCGACGGACGCTCGGAAATAGTCATAAGATTGAAAGAAGGACCTGATACGCCTGTTGGTGAGTTATTACATATCCTTCGAGTACTAGTGTAATTATATATTGCCTTCTAAGCTATCTAAGCTCAGAACCTGTTCAAATACTTCCTAGTATTACATATGTTAGCAATCTAGGTATTTATGTATAACGCTTTAAAATATTTTTTAATTAAGTAACTGATATATTTTTTAATCCATAACTTACTTATTCATAAGCATAAAATATTTAAAACATTACCTAATTTGTGTACATTACGTTTTTGTGTGTATATTAAATATGAACATAGCGATATTTTTTTTTTCCAATAAGAAAAATAAGCTGAAAGATTACTGATTCATGCAGTTTATACCATCAAAATAGTACTTTTGGTAGCCTACTAGTCGTAGCCTTACCACTACGTTTGAGTGGTATCATGACAGGGCCGACAGCCGGAAATTACCTGGTAAGGGGAAGTGGGGTTACCAAGGCAACTTACACCCAACATCGACAAGGGAAGCCGTACATTCCCGTTCACCTGGAATTCGAAACTAATCGTTGTGTATTATTCATCACCGACACAAATGTACATGAATATACAAATGACGTTTTTGTTTTCGTTTTAACTGAAATTTTACACATTACTCTTTGAGATTGTATTTATTTCTAATTATTTAAATCTAATCTAATTACTATATTAAACAATTGCATGATAATAATAGAACTTTAGATGTATATGATCAATTATGCGAGTTACAATATTTTCTTTATTATATATTTATATTATATGAAGTTCTTTTGTTATTTTCAGGAAGCTTAATATACCGTTTAAGGGGTATTGATCCTGATGGAGATACTTTACAATTTGGCATACGAGAGAAAGTCGGTAGTGATATATTAAGAATAGAAGCCATTTCGTCCAACGAAGCTAATATTTATTTAATTAAGGAATTAGATAGAGAAGTAATAAACAAATATTTAATGACAAATATTTAAATAGTAATGTAAATATAATATTTATCAATGCAAACCTATTTCAGTATAAAAATGTTAAATAAATTATTAAAATTTCTAGGTACGCGATGAATATTCATTTGTACTAACTTTAACTGACGGTCATTTGGGGGAAGGTAACTTTATCACGCAAAGTTTCCTGCTTTTAGTCGAAGATGTCAACGACAACGAACCTGTATTTAAACCTTACCCTTCGGCTATTACTGTTAAAGAAGACGCGCCGCCTGGCGTTTTGCTTACCGTAGAAGCAACAGACCTTGACGAAGGAGCCTATGGACAAGTATATATTTTTGTGTTTTAAAATTTACATTTTACAGTTACGTTTAACGAATAAAAAACCGCTAAAGCCGCCATAATTCGAATAATTTCTTTTAATTTTCGTTATAAAATAGATTCCATGTTTTCTTTTTGAAAAATGGATCTTAAATTCATCTTTCAAAAAGAAAAAAGTAAATTTAACTGTTTAAAATATACTATAATATAGTAATGAGATAAAATCATGTAGATATCTTAATATCACTTTATACGAAATTGATTTGAGTAATTATCGTCTGTTATTGTAAAAAAAGTAAAATAAGGAGGACGCTGCGATACTATAGGTACTCTAGGAAAAAAAAAATATATAATAAAAGCTTATAGATAGCCATATTCAGTTTTAATTTCATAAAGATATCTCCGATAGATATTGAAGAAATACATTTTAACTTTAAAGGTTAACGTTACCCCCGTAACTGCCTTACTGTATGAAATAGGCAAAATTGGTGTGGCACTATTTAGAATAATTATAATTTGACCACACGGGAAGCACTAGCTTTTAAATTAAAAGGAATAATCAAAATTGATTCACATTCAAATGTTCTGTTCAAACATAAAAAAAATATAATCGAATTGATGACCTCATCTTTTTACAGTCCTCGATTAAAAAGGAACATAATATATTTAAAACCATATCATCACTTTTAACACTTCATTAGAAGGCAGTGGCTTTTCCATGCTTTTTGAATTAAGTATGTGTGCGAGAAATCAACTAATAACTCAATAGCACGCCAACAGATTTCGATAATTTTTTTCTTTTATAGAAAAGGGTATATTTTAGGGGAGTAGTAGTAGGTTAATATTAGTAGATGAGAGTTTGTTTAGGTTCTTATTGTGAGATCCAAATGGAGTCGGAATATTTTTGCTCATAATTATGATTATTTAAATATAATTTCAATGTGGTCACAACTCGTCAACCGTATTGTATTTACCTAAATGACAAATTGATTGTCAACTTCAATGTCAATTTTACATGTATTTACAAACCAATATGCTAATTGCTATACATTATTTTCTATTTTCTGAATATCAATTTGTGTATTATTATTTTTTTCCGGTATGCAGCATTTTAAAACAACGTACCATTTCAGGTTTTATATAATTTGCAAGAGTTAGACGGTGATGTTGATAACTTTGCTGTACAAACTGTGAATGGAAAAGGAGTTGTGCGTCTAACAGGTAGATTAGATTACGAAAGGAAGTCATTATACCAGCTGCGAATTTTAGCAGTGGATAGAGCTAACCAGGGAAAAGTAAATACGGGTACCGCTGCTATTCTAATTAAAGTTCAAGATGTCGAAGACCAACCACCTGAGTTTGTTGTCGCAAGTCCAGTTACCAGAATTAGTGAAGATGCGCCTGTGGGAACTTCAGTATTGCAAGGTAACTGCTCAAAGTTTTTAATTAACTAGTTAGACAGCATTGGACTGGAATATCCATGGGTATGTGCATATTTGATTTGAAACTAAATATCGAATTGTTTTCAATTGTTCTGAGAAAACAAAACAAAGTACTCAACTTGCAATGACTTAAAATTGGGCAGAAAATAGAGAATGGAGTGCCATACCACTAGGCTCTTCACTGTGAACCCTGCTGTATGTGGAATACTGTGTAAAGCTGAAGAATAGAAAAATTAATATATATATCATCTCATCTTATACAATTACAGTGCGAGCAATTGATGGTGATAGAGGAATCAATAATAGAATCTCCTACAGTATTATATCTGGTGGAGAAGAGCATTTTGATATTGATAGCAGTTCTGGTATTGTGTATACTGTCAGTTCATTAGATAGAGAAGACCCTAATAACAGTAATGGGGCCTATATACTGGAAATTTTGGTAATTTATTATTTAACTAACTTTGTTAATTTACTATTAAGCTTGTGTGTAAATATATCTTTATTTATTCCTCAATAAAGGGACTTTAACAATTTTAAAAAGTAGTGCCTGAAATTCAGATTTATAACATTAGTATAGAAACGGAAATGGGTTAAGAATGTTGGAGATGCGTGTGTTTAAGTTTTTGGGTTACACAAACATTGTTAAATGCTAATTATAATAATATCCAAGTTAAATAAAATGTTGATACAATGATAATGCCAATAATAGTACTAAAAAAAGAAAAAATGTTACACTACTACAACTTTGTCAGTGAAGGACTCACTTTAGCTTATAAGAAACCTTGTGTACATATGTATTATATAAATATGTAAATGGTTTTCACTCTGTATTATAAAGGCCATCTTAAAAAAAGGCATGCATAAATATGTGAGTGTTTGTGTATTAGTCTTACTAATGATGATACATTATATTTGATTTGTTTATATTACAGGCAACTGAAGAATCACATACAATATCTCCATTGCCAACAGCAACCACAGAAGTAACTGTTATAGTAACAGATGTAAATGATGAGAAACCAAGGTTTCGCAGTGCAAGATATGTAGGAGAAATCATTGAGAATGCTCAGCAGAATACACCAATAACATTTCTTCAAGATGCTGTACCTGAAGTGTTTGATTACGATCAGGTACTAAATATTGATTTATACAAAATAAGTCACTATGCATCTATGTATGTATATATATGAATCACTATATATATATTATTACTATCAATACCTACATATATGTATTGATAATAAAACTCTGCATATAGCTAAATTTGTCACTACAAAAAATTTGGGTGACTTTATAAACAACACTAAAAATATCAATCTCACTCAGGATTGCTACCAGTGTATGTAATAATTAAATTGTAACATTGATTTTGAAAAGACCAACTGTTGGCAGAATAGTGCTTGCATATGTCTGTCTATTAATAAATGTTTGAGTTTGTATATAAGAAGCTAATGTAAAAATACTCTGTTTCCTATTTCCACCTGGATTTGAAACAATGCTTGATGAGTTGCAGAGCTTAATACCACTCTTTGAGTTGCCAAAGTGACATAATAAAAATAATGATCTGCTCCTTGGTGGGATCAAAACCACAAGTAATGCTTTTTGTATGATGGTACTATAAATAAGTTGTTTAATTTTCAGGGTAAAAATGGAACATTTGAGCTCTATTTAGTTGGTGATAAAGGTATATTCGATGTCACACCATTTAAAGGGATTAATGAAGCGTCTTTCTTAATAAGAGTAAATGATCCTTCCTACTTGGACTATGAACAAGTTACAGTGATGAATTTTAGTTTAGTGGCCAAAGAAATTGTTTCTAAAGACCCCAAAATGAGGTAAGTTTTTTATTTACTTCATACTGTATCTTACATATAACAAGGAATTTAAACGATAGCTAGTAATATGATATAGTTGTGTCTAAGGTTCTCCTGTGGCAGTATGGATAAGGTTTTGGATTGATTTTACTTACGACATTTCATCGTTTTGACTGTGTTTTTAGAGCTCCAGAAGATAATAAATTTATATTGTAATTAAAACTTAGCAAAAAATCTTTATAATAAATTAATAAAAAGATATTTAATTGTTTTTAGTGTGGTCCCAATAACAGTGCATATTAAAGACGAGAATGACAATTTTCCTGAATTCACTGAATCATTATACACAGTTTCTGTGCCCGAGAACTGTGGCGTTGGTACTACTGTGGCGTGGGTCCAGGCCTTGGATCAAGATTCCGACAATTATGGCACTAGAGGTGTAAGATACACAAGTCTTGGTGGGAGCATTGCTCATTTGTGAGTATTAAACAAATGTTTTCTATTTTTTTTTATCTTTTGCTTCACTGTCTACTGCATCTAGCAAGGTACACAAAGGGATTTTTGTTTTTTTTTACTAGTTGATTGACATATTATTTACCTACTGACAATAAAAGATTAGAAGAATGTAATAATGTATATATTTTGTTCTTCAATAAAATTGATGTGAGTTGTAAATAACAAAATAATTAAAGATACTGTTTTTAAATCTTAGTAATAGGAAAAGGTTTTTATTTTTGTAAATAAATGTAAACAGAGATGGAAGAGAACTTTGTGTTAAGATATTCTGGTCTTGTACCTGAATACAATGCACATTGTGTTTAGTGACGGAACTCAACGCCGTGGTTTGTTTTCCTTTTAGAGGAAATTAACATAATTTATTCACGCAAGTGAAGTAGTATTGTGTGTACGATACACACAATTGTTGCATTTACAATTAGACACTGTCCTACAAAGGCTTCTATTTACTTAAATTTAAGTTTTTTATATATTATTGTCTTCATTAACATACTCCTTTTAATTAATTACAGATTATATTTAAATCCAATATCAGGCGTAATAACTGTAAAAGAAGCTGGCGATGAAAGCTTCGATAGAGAACTTGTGTCGAGGCATTATCTCACAGTTGAAGCAAGAGATGATCAGGTTAATGTTCTTTTATAGTTTCACTGTGTATCCCGCATATAGCGGTGTTGCCAATAGCGATCTAGTGTTAGGAAACAGGCATAGTGATGGCGTGAACACATTTTGCTACTTGGAAGTAATTTTTATAAAAAAAATAACTTCAAGATGCTCAATGTCATTTAATTGGACTAAAGTTCCATAAAAATTTGTAAAGTAGATCAGAGAATACTAATTTTTCATTTTGTAGTTTTAATAATTTCGGAATAACGTGGCTCAGGGTCAACAGACAGATATGAATCTATAAGGATATCGTTTTTGCCATTCGGCATGGGGACCTTAAAATCACTTAAATTTGTCACTTTAATGAGGCTTCAATATTTATATTAAGAATATATTTATATTAATTATATTAACAATTTGTCTTTTTCAGGGTAAAGGCAATAGAAACACAGTTCAACTTATAATTAACATAGAGGATGTCAACGACAACGCGCCGATGTTCCTAGCTAATAAATATGAAGCCAGATTGCTGGAAAATGAGCTCGAATTTGAAAACCCGCTAGTTCTTGAAGCTAGAGATATTGATTTAAATGGTATGCTATAAAATATTGTGGAATAAACTTGTAGCAGGGTAGGCAGAGGGAAATTAGCGTTAAGACACTCCGCTTTCCACATTCCGCCGAATTCTGAACTGTCCTCCACAACCTGTCACAATTTCAGTCGCACGCTTTTGCCCCACTGGCTTTTAATTATGTAATTTAATAATATACAATTCTAATTATTTTGTATTGTGATAAATTGTTAATTAAATTTTATAAACTATAAAACATCAGAAACTATTTAACACTTCTATAGAAGATTGCCGTAGCCTCGATTTTTTGTTGAATATTGTACAATATCATTTTTTTTTAACTTTACGCGAAATCCCGCATGAAGCACCCTGCTTCAGGTAGAGAGATTCGAAGTAGTAGACACACCGCTCTCCACTTTCCGCCGAATTGCGTGTTGCGTGGCGGAAACCAACGCCGCGCTTTGATTCGACACCAGAAAGAAGAAATGAAAATATTGAATATTTTACACTCTTGTGCGTTGGATGCAGGGAGCGTCTACTGCGTCTGACCTTAGTTATTTTATAGGAATAGCTGCTGTATATTTTAAATACAGCTACTAATAAAATAGCATTAGAATATAAGACACCAGTCGTAGCTCAGGGGCTCAAAGTGCAGTTGTGGATTCGATTCCCTCTCAAGCAAAAGAAATATAAAAAAAATACCAATATCATGTTATCTATTAAATAATTGTAAATTCTATTTACATTAAAGGTACTAAAAATAGTCACATAGAGTATTCAATAGTTGGAGGCGATTACAAGAACAATTTCTCGATTGATGCAAATCTCGGTATCATAACACCAGTAATGAGTATCGATTTCGAACAAATACCTGGTGATAATAGCAACATACGACCTATACATCTTACTGTAAGTATTCTTCGTTTTGTGCACGGTAAATATTGTTTCGATTAATTTAGCTTTGTAAATTATATATCAATGTCTGTGAAATCATTGTTAGCTATCTTATATACATATATTACATATATAGTTTTTGTGACCGTGGTTGTCACCCAACTGTTTAACGGTTAGGCTGATGAAATTTTGTATGATATTTATTCTATGATTTAATATCATAGAATAAATATCTTCTCTTACCAGAGCATAGAAATGTTCTTATTCACTCGTTGTAAGACAAAACGCGGCGTTGAATTACGCGAGTGTTAACTCAATGTTTCGACAGCGGTTAACCAAGTGTCTTGAAACGCCCGCCTATCACGTTATATGCGGGATACAGCGTGAAATTAACAAAGAAATACACTTTTCAGGTACAGGCCCGTGACTTTGGAGTACCGCCGTTATCGTCGACAGTGCCCGTTACAATATACGTGCAAGATGTAAACGACCACGCGCCTATGTTCACACAAACGATATATAAGCGCGCCATACCTGAGGATATGCCTGGCGGGACCAGTGTTTTAGAGGTGAGATGAAAAAAAAACTTAAGTTGCTTACTTAGAAAACGTATAAAAATTTATACGTAGCGGGACTACACATACTCATTTAAATATTTGTGATAATGATACTTAGAAACAGACTGGAGCGAGCATTTAATTCCCAAAGCGTGAGCTTTAACGTACAAACGTGTTTTCACAACTCTTAAATTGTTATATAGAACATTCTCGGAAGTTATGATGATTGATATGGTGTCCATACACAACTCCTTAGTTTTAGCTTCAGATTTACTAATAATCTTAGTGTTAATAATTATTATTAGTATAGAAGGTAGCGTCGTACAACTTCTGACTAAATGCGACGTTTGTGGGTTTGAAGCCGATTTGCAGGAATAAATTATATTTATTTTCTTGCTGTAATGACAAGACTAAGCGTGGCATTAAGTTTCGCCACTCAATGTCTCAAAAATTGCATGGGGAACCTAACATTAGGTTCACATAGCTGTTACGTGCTGGATACAGCGTGAAGCTATAAAAATATTATTATTTTTAGGTAAAAGCTCGTGATGTGGATGGGTCGTCGCCAAACAATCGTATAGTGTATCGCATACAAAGAGGTGCGAGTGACAAATTCGTTATAGATTCGCTTTCTGGGCTCGTTTCGGTTGCGAACGGATCAAATTTAGATCCAGATAGAACTGATCCCAAGATCATTAAATATACTCTAACAGTGGTAAGTAAACTCTATTGTATAGTTCGATAATTACTTTGTGAAGTTAGAGAACATGGACGTGAGAAAAACTCGCATTCGATATGCAGATTTCGGCGTCATTTTACGTCACATGGACTCCGCGCTACTGTACTTTAGTGTTGTGTGCAGCTTACATATCTCCGGAAATAGAGGCGAAAAGTAGACAGTGTTTTTGCAGAAAAAAAAGTATGCGTTCAAGTGAAAAAGAAACCTATCCATAACAGTCCGTACCTCACTTGGTAAAATAGAAATTCTACCTTTTTATGCCGATTCATAATGAATTATGGATGTAACCTTAAATAATAAGCTATATAAGCTTATATTTTATTCATTGAATTCAATATATTTTTTTAGTAATTCTTGAGACGAATGAAAGTGCAACATCTTATATTTTTCTTAGATATAGTCTAACACATTAAATATAGCACCACGTCTAACCGTGAGTTCCATAGTGCGATGGGTAAGTTCAATTCCTACTCAAAGAAAGTAATAATTTTAATTTGCGCTCTCTTGTCTTGTCACAAGACAAAGCGCAGCGTTGAGTTTCACTAATAAACACGCATATCTCGAGAATTGGACTCAAAGTGACGAACGGAGTATGAGTAACGGAGTAACACTAAATTTCCTCTGCCTATATTGCTGTACGAGTGAAAAGGCGTGAAGTTACATATATTAACGGATATTATGTAAATTTAAAGGTGGCCCTAGACGGAGGTATCGGAGACCAACAATTAAGTGCAGCTGTAATTGTAAACATCACTATAGTGGATGTGAACAATAAACCACCGGTATTAATTGAGCCCGGCACCGTTCACGTTATGGAGAATACACAGGTCAGTGTAAATTGGTTATATTTCCCATTTTATCACCATAGACACGTGATCCGTACTTTTTTATAAGTTGTCAGCATATTTTTTTATCTGCTACTTAAACTATGCTTTGAACTAGAAATAACTATATCTAGATTATTATAACTGACATTCATAAATTCCAATATGTCTCATTTAAGTGGATCTACGTGTCTTAAATATCGTCACATCCCATTTGAAAAGAGAAACATAAACACAAAATTTTTCTACTAATTAATAATTTGAAGATGTAAAGTTCTTGTGAGAGCTGGTTAGATCCCTACAGTACATTTAATATACTTATATATTTAATTAGTTGATTATTACAGGTTGGAGCACCAATATTTAGAGCTCAAGCATATGATTTAGATGAACAACCAGTGCTAAGATTTGCTATTGATAAATCTGCAAGTTACGCTAAAAATGAAGATGGTATCATTGTTCCTACAACAGAATATGATTATATATCTGTGTGGGACTTGAACACTGTGGATGGCACTCTGAAAGTTGTCAGGTAAGTTACTATATTAAAATATATATAAAAATAGATGAGCAACGAAAGTGTTTTAACACTAGGTTCCCAGGTTCCCTTTGCCTACCCCGATATGTGCGAGATACAGCGTGAAGCTATAAAAAATATAAAGGAATCTACAAATGATCAGTGCCATTATAGGATACCATTGTGTTTTTTTGTAATATTGTTGTAAAGGTTACTACTTCCTTGATAATTTTTTTTAAACATTTTTTTTTAACTCCATCATTATCTTCATGTCCAGATTCTATTGTAATTATTCTTTAATATTCTATTATAAATAATTTTTGTCTTTAGGAATTATTGTTGAATATTTTTACCCTTTCACTTGCTAGAAAGTCGGCATCGAATACGATTTAAAAAAATCAGCTTCTCGCTGTATTTCGCACACAGCAGAGTAGGCAGAGTAAACCTAGTGTTAAGTAACTACGTTCCCCACTATCCGCCGAATTTTGACGCCGAAGTAACTAACTCTAACGTATGAGATACAAGTCGTGCCAAACGAAGGAAATGTCCGTTTAACTTTATGCTTTATCCCACTGTGACACTTTCACAAAGGTAGATTGTAATAATAACATGTTCATTTTATTCGCGTTTTTATATATTTCTTTAAAGGTTACTAGACAGAGAAAAAGTTGAAATGATAAAGTTGACATTAACAGTAGAGGACATGGCCGCTATTGAAGGAGGCCCAAAACAAATAGCTTATGGAACTTTGACAATTATAGTGTTAGATGAGAATGATAACAATCCCAAATTTAGAAAACCCTTCTACAAAACCTCCATAACTGAAAACTCGAAACATGGAATGCACATTGAGACAGTAATGGCTGACGATGCGGACAAGAATAGGACTATGACATACTTTTTGGAAGGTATAGGTTCTAAATATTGTTTCTAGTATACCCACTACCTTATATATATTAAACGAATTATTTTATTCAAATTGTATTATATTTTTTTAACTCTACACTGCTGCTATATATCGCGTATAAAAAATTAACTAGAGTGTAATGACACTCCATTCTCCAAGCACCACATACAAATTGAAATCGAACTCACGTCAGGTTTACAACCACATGCAGTGCTGCTGCGCTCTGCACCCTCTCCTCTTTTTATATAATTTAACTGTATTATGTATAAAATTGTATTAAAGTCACATCAATTAGGTGCTGAAGAGCTACGAAGTCTCCTACACATAGAGAGTTTGACCGGAGAATTGGTGGTTGCGAACAAAATAGACCACGAAATGCACTCGTGGTTAAATATTACGGTAAAAGCTATGGACAGTGGAGTACCACCGAGATATGCTTTTGTGGATATGTTTATACAGGTTGGATTTTTTTTTATATAACTTTTTATTTAATATTAACAGTGATTTATATTGAATTCAAATTATATTCATATGGTTTATTTATTTATAGTCCTATCCTACTTTATTATAAATGTGAAAGTTTGTCCAAGTGATGTTTATTCTATTTCCATGCAAAAACGTCTGAGCAGATTTCGATTAAACTGTATACTAATATAACTTATACATAAAAATTACACATAGGCTATATATTATGGAAATATATAATTTGGCTAAAATATAGCAGTACTATTAAGCAGGCGAAGCCGCGTTTGGATCGCTAATTGATATAATCTATTTACAAATATGCATGACTTTTGTGTGTATGGAACTAATATTACTCTGTAGAAGCTTGGATGTTTCATTTTAGTGATTATTTACAAACTATTAAAAATTTAAAAGAAAAAGTTATAAAAGTATTTTTATTCTGTAGGTTTTAGATGAGAACGATAATAATCCCATCTTCGAGCCGTCGCAGTTTGAGTACCGTGTAAGGGAAGATACGGAACCAGGTACAACAATAACAAATATACTGGCAACGGATGCTGATTCCGGAGAATACGGGAAAATTACTTATCTAGTTGATCGCATTTCTACTCAGGTGATATTCTTTTTTTTTATTTTTTTAGCGTCACGTGTACAGCAAGGTAGGCAGAGGGAACCTAGTTATAAGATACTCTGTGGGCATTGCGTGTTGAGTGGTGGAACGCAATGCCGCGCTTTTTCTGGACACCAGAGCAAAGAATATTATTTAAACCTATTGAAATTCTTTTAGATGATTTAATTTTTCATTCTCTATAAATACTTATTAACATGTTACCAAGATGAAATATTTTGTTTAAATTTTGTGACAAAAAATATAATTTAACTTCAATTGCTGAATATAAAAGATGACGAAAAATATTTCTTGAATTATAATTATAGTCATACTCAAAATATTAATATTGTCTTAGGGTAAATTTCTAATAAATGCGGACACGGGAGCTTTGAAAGTACTAGACTGGTTGGATCGCGAGACTCATTCGTCATACAATTTGGTAGTAGAAGCGTGGGACAATTACCAGTTCGGATACCTCAGTGGGGAGAGCAGAAACGCCTTTAAGCAAATTGTGTAAGTGTATGTATGTTATACATTGTTTGTTATAACTTTTAACATTTTATATCCAGTTTTAATGCCCTTGTTTTTCTGTTTATTTTGTGTTTGTATTAATTATATTTTCCTATAAACGTATTTTTGTTTACTTTATTCAATAATAGTATTGATCGAAGTAAATAAATTAATTGAAATAAACTCTATTATATAGATGAAATTAGAATATCTTCCAAAATATTTTATTTATTTCATCAAATATCTAATGTCTTTTTCCATTGATAAATATATCCGTTATAAATTTATACAACTATTAATATAGCCAATTTAAACTTAATTTCACAGAATATTCATAGAAGATGTAAATGACAACCCGCCAGTACTGAACCTGCCAACAGACTGTGCCACTGTCACAGAGTTCCACAACCACAGGGAGCCAATAGTGTCTGTATCAGCGACCGACGCGGACGACGGTAACACTCCAAACGGCAGAGTTCAGTTTCATTTGGTTGCTGGGAAAGGATATGGTAAGTTTATTTTTTCTTTAGTTTCACACTTCAGGATATAGTAGCATATAGCATATATAAGGAAAACCTAGTCAAAACATTCCATATGTTGCCTTATTTTGACACTCAAGTCATTGCTGGATATTTTCTGTTCTTTTTTGTTCCCAAAGCGAGGAAAATGAAAATAACTCATGGGGGTTCCCAATGTTTTCGAATAAAGACACCGAAGCCGCACTTTGTTTAACCGGAAGTATCGATTTTTTGTTTTCATATTATATATTAGCTTTTATAATTATTATATATTAGCTAGCGTAATATATATTAGCTTGTTTAGCTAACTTCAGTCCAGTAGTCATATATATGACTACTAATCCACACAGATAGAACTCTATATCGATATCGATATAGAGTTCCATATCTTTATATAGAACTCTATATCAGTATCGATATCTATATAGAGTTCCATCTGTGGACAAACTGTATGTGGACTGTACTCAAAAAGTGAACACAAAAATATTTTAATACGAGCCATTACTTTCTATGAAACAAACTCCTTTTCTTTATAATATTAATATAGATAGATAAAAAAATATTCACTTCCATCAACTCATAATCGTCTTTTACAGTTAGATAATTACTATTGTGTTACGACATCTCAAAAATTTTATTAATCAGCTTCACGCTGTATCCCACACACAGCAGGGTGGGTAGGCCTAGTGTCAAGACATTCCGTTTCCCACTTTTCGCCGAATCTTGGAGGCATTGCGTGTTGAGTGGTGGAACTTAGCGATGCGCTTTAGTTGGACACCAGAGTGAAGATTGAAAATGTAATAGTAAATAAATATTTTATTTTTTCAAGTGGCGATCGAACCCACAACCAGTCAATTTTGCAGCAACACTTTGTGCCCTTGTGCCACTACTGGCTTTAAAAACGTTATTTTGTGACAAAATGATTTACTTCATTTAATTTTTTTCAGACCTTTTCCGTTTCGAACAAGTGGGTGGCGATGCTAATACAGGGCGGTTGTTCGCGAAACAATCGTTGAAAGATCGCTTTGGAAATTACACCTTAATAGTAGAAGCGAGAGACCTCGGGATACCCGCGAATGTGGTGAGGGGGGAGCTGTGCGTGTGTGTGACCGACTACAACGATCACGCGCCTATATTCGTGTATCCCCCACAAAATGTCACCATTAAAGTACCTGAGGTTTGTACCTATTAACCATCGCCTTTAAGCCGTGATACCAAGTTGACCGTACCCTCACCACCGCGGCGTGCCCACAGAACGCGACGGTGGGCGCGCGCGTGCTGCAGGTG
>DVQM01000230.1:0-21069 GCA_018231645.1 Heliconius ricini | reverse complement strand
TATATATATATATATGTATATGTATATGAATGTATCTGGGTATGTTTCTGTATATATATATACAGCACACACAGCAGGGTAGGCAGAGGGAACCTAGTGTTAAAACACTCCGTGGCAAGTGGCAAAAAAAAATAATAACAAGCATTAGGAAAATATAATAACCATAAAACTACACCAAATTACGGATAGTAACAAAATATAGGTATAAGTAAGACTATAGATATAAGACGTCAAATAAATTATAAATATATCTAAAGCAACAATAAGTACTACTATTAAAAGTAGGTGAATTTAAATTTTAATTACGCATCAAACTATTTTAATATAAAGGGGAGATTTACTCCGCAGAGACCAAGCTATGGTCAAGTGTCACAGTTCCAAGTAGAGCATGAAACCTGCTCCAATTACGTCGAGCCACAATTGCCAATGTGGCAGTTCGCAAATTCTTTGGAGACCACGAAATTAATTACGTAAAACCTAGTCAGCTAAAATGTCCTTGGACAATACGTTTTGCTTCCAAAACTTTAATTTCTATTCATATCTGTGTATTTTGATTTTTAAACTTATCTCGCAAAGAACATAAAAACTGACATTTAATATATTAATAAAATATTTGAAGGTAAGTTATTTTAATAATATGTAAAATTAGTAACCTTCATATATTTTATTATAGAGTAGTTCTTTACAACCCTCAAAGTTGTTCACAGAAATAAATGGCTACTTTAATATTAGTTTCATCTCGGGAGCTTAAGATTTATATGCAAAATTTATATTTCATTCGAGTTTATATAATTTATGAATGCTAAGTTTAGTTTTGTTCATTTCACGCGCTTACTAGCGATTAAAATCTTAGCTGATATCTCTATGTAGGTATGTAACGTAAACTACGCTATTTCTGTATGCTTGTAACGGAATCTGCACTTGATTTTGACCGATTTTGAAAAGTTGGACTAATTTGTGAATTGGTCTCGCCCAGGGTTCTTACCAAATAATAGATAAAAATGCTAAAAAGTTTTTAAAATATATACATATTCGTATGTACTATTAAATGTCTCTTTGATTACTTAAAACAGTTAAAGCCCTGCCAGCCTTATAGGCTTCTAACGAGTTACATATATATCATGGGACTCAACAAACCTCACTTCGCTATAGTACAAGTAAACAGTACCTACACAAGCTGAAAGGATCTCAGCAGGAGAAGAATGATAAGTAAAATGAAAATTCCTGCGTATATAACACTATGAGCGGAATATCCTACGTGCCGCGAAACATTCTCCGCGCGCGAACTGGACTCTTCTTGTGTTAGAAGTTCGATAGTTTCGACACAATACCGCGCTCATACTTATATAATCACCTTTGCTAGTACCTTCCCCGATAGCCAACCCAAGGTCAGAGCTCTTGTAGCTCGGCCTCCCAAAGCCCGGTTACGGTTACTGCTCAATCGAAAAAAAGAAAAAAAAGGGTCGTCTTTGGCGGTTTGGTTATGGATGGGCGGTGATACTGTTAGATCGTTCCATATTCTTATTATTATTAAGTTTATGTAATGGAAAGAAATGATTGTTCCAATACATTATATGAATATATTCATTAGTCTGATACGTTATCTCTAACTTTTTGATTCCTTCTCGCCACTATCCCGCTTATATTCAAACCCTGTGCCAGTACGATTAGACAATTAATAAAAATCGATTTATTGCAAGTCGGACTCGGTCCCTGAAGCCATACCAATTTCAGGATTGTAGGTAAACGAAAAGTACAATTTCTAAAAATAAAAATCTTAAGTTTTATAATACAATGAGTGCACATGCCTAAATATAAGTTTTTAATATTTTATCGGACAAAACATTGATAATATAAGGGTTTCGATTTACCTTTTGAGGTACGGAACCCTAATTCCCCTTACCCTTGAATCTTAGTTTTATAGTTTGTTTCTCTAAATTGAAATATACCAACTTAGTACAATTTTGCTTTAATTTTAATACATTAAGTTGCAGTAACATGATGCAGTTGCATTATGTTATGTTATTCTATAACAGCATTAATCATTTTAAGAAGTTATATTTAGGTACTATCTTTTTAGAAACTAGAATATGATGTCAGAAATATTTTGAACCTTAGTTATATACCTAATGCTAGTTTCAAACGCGAGTGTATTCCCACGTGGCAACATACAGTCCACGGTGATCTCAGGTATTTGCATAATTCATGTACTGTTCAGTGAATTTTCACAGCACAGTAATAAAAATCGTACTTTAATCATTTATAGTTTCTAGTTCGAAGTAACTTCTTTTATATATTTTGTTAATGATGAGAACTACAAAGCTTATGAAATAGGTATTCTAGGAATTTAAAATTATTACTATAACAAAAATGAGAAATCACTCGTCGTGTGTCCAATAAGCCCACATCTTTTTAGAAATTTTAATAAGCTAATGGCACAATTACTCTTTTCAACCACACAAATGTTGAGTGTTGGTTCATATCTATCTATATCTAATATCCCCATTTTAAATTTTGAATCGAACTTGCGTCAATTATTGTTATTATATAATTATTGTTATTATATATAAATATAACACAAAGGTATTGTTTTTACTCTTAAAACTGACCTTTGAATCGTTAATTTTTATTCTTATGAAGAAAATAATAACATGGCTCATGAGTGAAAATTGGGAACAGAGTGGGTATAAGGTAATGTATTTAAATATTAAGGTAATTTTAAAAACATAAAATACGTTCCTAATTTTAAGTACTTACGTACGTACATCCTTCATAGCACATAATACAATATACATACGCATTACTACAGTCTACTGCGCCACCTATATGACATTAAATATTAAGCGAATGTATACCACGCATAGAGTCATAAAACAACGATAAGCATTTATAAATAAAATGTAGTTTATATTTTTATTGCAATATTCACATATAGAACTATGTATGTACATGCGGTGTCCGCAACGTTAATGTTAACGTCAATTTTAATTATAGTAAATACACATAATTTTAATAATTCAAAAATAGATTTTAAAAAAAATATTGTTTAATGTCTGTAGTGCCGATGTTTACTTAACATTTACCAAAGTTACAATTTCTATTTAAGACTACATGCGGGTCCAGTAGTCTTAAATAAAAAATATACCACATTTTTCACAATACTTTTCTTTTCATTAATTATTCGCTTTTATAGCCTTATATAAACCATCGTATTATTTTAAAGGCGTTTTATTTTATAGAATATAGGATTTCTTGTATCACGTTACGACGAACGTCTTCCCTGACAAATGGATTATCTAATACAAAAATATTTTTTTCAATTCGAACTATGAATGTGTGTGAGATAAGAGCGTCTAACCAAGCAAACTTATGAACTTTTTAATATTACTATTAGCTCCTGCGCGGCATCTCCCGTTTTTATTTATTTATGTTATTTGAATGTATTGGTTACATTGATTATTTCAGTATGGTTATCTATACCGTTGTTCTACACTTAATAAATCGATATTTTTATATTTTGTAATTTTATTTCATTTGCTCCCAAAAATTGTCGTATTTAAAAGAATAATGTTTACTTATAGCATATCCATGGTTTATGTGCCAACGGCAATCTATCTTGCGGGAATTCTACGATAAAAAGTAGCCAATGTGTTGGCCCATAACTCCCTCTATCTGTCAATGAAAGTTCTATAAAAATAAATAAGGTTTAAACCACAATGTTATATAGCGTATACACATTTGAGGAATTTAGCTTACAAAATTAAACAAAAAAATCTCACCAGTAGTTTTGAAGATCTTATCGTTTAAACATACAAAAATATCTTTGGCTTAGTATACTATCTACTATAGATTTAGATGTTACTGTCAATCTGTATAATTCAAGTATTCTATACAACACCTGGGGTATCCCAGCAATGTAATATTATGAATATTATTATCCATTACATACTTTACCTATGTGATGATTAAAATTCCTATGCACTGTATGGAATACCTGCTGTTTCATCGTTCGTAAAATAAATATTTTATGGAATTTGCTGAAAATTAAGTTTTCAATGTAAAATGAATACCGTTTCTTCTAAGAGACTTTCGTTTCCCATTTTCCGCTGAATTCTCGAGACGTTACGTGAATGGCGAAACGCAACGCCACGGTTAGCCTCGTTACCAGAACGAAGAAACGAAAATATTAAATATTTAATAAGTTTCGTTTCATTATCATCATCCGGATACGTTTGGTTCACCAATGTAATCCACACCCAAGCGTGATGCACCCCGGTGGGGGTACCGAATAGCCATCAGCATAGTAACGTAGTAATCCATTCAACTCCCGCGGTCCTATATTGGTTACCCCGTGAACGGGACTCCAACACAACGACTGTGCGAAATCTTCACAGGTTAGGTGACTGCACATTTTAATCGGATTCTCACAAGGGGATCTTACGTGTTAGAATTTCAAAAGGCAATACATTACAAAACGAAACACTATTAAAAGCAAAATTAAATAAAAGCTGATAAAATAATGGAAAATACAAAGTTCGATCAAAGGATCGATTTTTTTAACGGATTAGCCGACAGCATTAGACGATTATTAAATCCGAAAAGGATAATTCATTCTGGCAAACTACAATTAAGACTATCAGTGCTTAAGCGCCATTAAATAAAAACATATGCTGTAGAATGAAGAAACAAGGGAAGCTTCTCAGTCAGTAGAGAACCATTGCACTGACTGCACCCTCTTTGCACGCACGACAATATGCATTCCATGACAATATTACCACTTTATAGTAAAATTGTACCTTTTGATGTGTTGGTGTGATTCATTATTTAATCCCAGCGAGCTTGATGTTAAAACACTTATTTATTCCGTTCTATAAGCAGGGCTTGCAACAGGTTCTAAATTTACCGGTAATTAAAGCTGCCCTACAGGTATTTCGCATACAGATTCCATGGAACCGTTACCGAAATTAGTAAAAGTCCCTCGACTGAAACACCTTAAGATTTCTTTACTAGATCAAAAAATATATGGGTCGCGTAAAGGTATTGCCACGTTGACGCTCTGCCGCCTCAGCTCGCCCAACGCTGTAATGCCAAACCATGTATTTGCTGGCTGTCTAAATATTAATCTTCCATTTTCTAAAATTATAGATATAAATTATACGCGATAATAGTGTGGAATTTTTATAGAGTTACTTTTATTTTTTTCTTAAGTTGCTTGGACAATTATCATAATAAAATCATTCAAGTTTTTGAATTAGATTAAATAGCAATATATTAATTACTATTAAATGAAATTAGTATAAATATTTCATAACAAATATATTAACAATATTGCTTGTCACTTCTAATTTCAAGACAATAAGTCGTATTATAAAGAACGTTATATAAATAGTATTGGACAATTAGCCTGAAACTAAATAAATTTTATACGGTTTTTTTAATTACTATGTGATTTTTAAAAAATCAATTAAGTTTTTTATTATATTTAAAGCGACAGCTAAGCATTAAAGTACAAACAAATTTAGCACATAATATTTAATAAAAATTGTAAATAATTCAAAAACTAAATATTTTAAAAGTTACTAATTAAATTAGGTTTGAAATCAATTGTTAGTTATTCACTTACAATTGCAACTAATTATTACGAAAAATATATATTATATTGTCGTCTTTAAATTGTCCATTAGACATTTATATATTGGACAATAGTAAGGCAAAGCGCTTAAGTTTCGTAAATTGGAATATAGGTGGCGCTGAATGAAGTTAGATCGCGCTATCGTTACGTTCGTAACGAATATATATAAGCCGGTGATTTCAAAAATTCGCTCACTCTGCCTACCCATACAGTGGGGATTAAAATATACTATTTTTGAAATTACAGCTATCTGTTAGGTATGCTGTAAATAAAATTATCTTTTCTGTTTATATTTGGGTCCTTTCGATACGAGCGAATGCGGCGCATTGTTACTTGGTCATCTTCACTTACCATTATATCTCTCACGAATGATAACGACCTTGTGTTGTATTTATGGATTATTTATTTATCTCTGATCTCTTCTCTTTCTCTCTCTCATTGATCTCCCTTGGTTATGATTTTATTAAACTTAATATAAAAATAATAAAAATAAAATCAAATTAATTAGCATTAATTACGACAGTTAAAGTAAGTATATATATTCGTTCTAAGTTTTATAATATATATAATGTTGGAAATCGGAAGTGGATAACGTTTTTAGCAAAATACAATAAAAACACATAACGTCTATATGATTCGAAACTTTTTTGAAAGAGATACTATGTAATTGCTATAGGTGATATGTATCACCTAATAACAATATTTCACACTAGTTTCCTTCCAAATAGACCCAACTGTCCCCTGATTGACACAATTCCACTGCTTTTATAATTATTTTCACCTAAATCTACCCTCTTTTACACGAGTTCGCTAACAATAAATAATATTTATATTATAAAATTTATTGCATTGTGTGTTGAGTGGCAGAACTCAACGCCACACGTTGCCTCGACAACAGTTAAGAAATGGAAATATAAATTTTAAGTAAATATTTAATCTTCTTGAGTGGGGTCGAACCCACAACTTGTGCATTTGCACATTTTGTGCCACTGCGCCAGACTGGCCTCAATTTCTAAATCTAAACAACCAATATCAAATAACAATTTACTATCATCTACATATATAAAAGGAAATGTACCTGACTAACAGGTAAGACGCACGCACAGCTGTAACCGCTGTGCGTAAAAATGTGAAATTTGGACAGATGTTTATTTTCATAATCTGGACATCCAATAAGAAAAATTTTAACCCTAAAGGGATGAAATAGGGGTTGAAAGTTAGTGTGATTTTTTTTTTAATCAGCACCAATTTTTATAAAATTTGTAATTTAGACTAAGAAAAATATTGTATTCATTAAACACGTGTTTCATGGTTTTTTAGAATTCACACTCTAAGGGTTCAAATAAGGAGTTGAAAGTTTAAATTCAGACTGTTAAAAATATTTTATTGGACAAGTATCTCGTGTTTTTTTTTTTAATTACCCCTAAGGGTACAAATAAGCAGGCGAACCTGCGCGAGTCCGCTAGTATTTTATATCTTACGAAGAGAATTAAAGCAAATATGATTGTCATCGAGATCGAGAGTCGAAACTGTCCACAGCGGTCAATCGTCGAATGTCGTTCGTTTGTTTCAATTCTGTCATCGGTGTGTATTTGGTTCGAGATTGGTTTGTATTCTTTCTTGTCACCATTTTAATAGTTTTTCGGTCCTCTTCAATAATGGTTCATTTAGATATTTGGCCATCTCTATAATTACGGTAGCTGACCTTCTAACTTTGAGACGCTGCTTATCTTTCATTGTTGAAAGAATTTCAAATTAAGAATGAACTGCAGAGTTGGGGATGTTTTGTTATATCTGAAGACAATGCAACTTCCCAAATAGTTTTAGGGTTTAGGTATTAGGATTTTTTAAAACTTAGCTATTTAAGAATATAGCTTGGGGAGTGAGACTTTTGTTATTTCGTCGGCACTAATTTTATTGGTACTTGGGTTTACTATCGCAAGCGTACTGGTCACAGGTGTTGAATTTCATCTGGTGCGATAATTCTGTTTGAGCTTTAATTCTATAACTGTTAGTGCACCTCACCGAAGCTACGATATTTGTTGCATTATCCGTTTTGATGTCAGACACTTTATTATAAAGGTTCTATTTGGTTATAGGTTACTTCTTCTATCATGAACGCAGCAATATTTTAAGCTGTATGTTTTTAATGTATAGAAAACATATGACTGCAGGCAGCTCTGCAGCATTATCAATAAAATGAGCCGTTATTGCTATACGAGTATAGCTTTGGTTCGTCCGGTCCGGAAGTCTAATCATCTGTAGCTAAGCTAACTGTTACTGCTTATTTTAATCTATGTACACTTTGTTTTTTATGTGGTGTGTAAAGCTGTGGTATATAACTTGCTGATATCAGTTTTCGTGACGGTGTATAATTTGGATTTAGCCTTTTTATTTAATTCTGGATGATTCACTAAATTACCATTCATGAGCTGTTCTCTTCTTGCAGAAAAAATCAACGCACATATGGTATAAATTTGATCTAGATATCGGTCTAATAGTAGTTTCTGAATATGTTGTTGTTTCTGAAAATTGAAGCTTTAAATTGCTCTGACGTAAAGTTCACAAAATGGCACTTAGACCAAATAGCTTTTTCTTTGAGTACTAATAAAAATGTGAATCAAATGCAAGCAATTAAGTACGTTTTAGGTTTTCTATACATTTCCGAGGTATTGTAAATATAATCGAAGGATACAAATTGTAACATAGATGAGTAAAATTTTTAAAAAATTACTACTACTATTTTGAGTTCATTTCTTTCGTCTTAAGATAATATTGAGTGAAAATGACTGGCGTGTGCAGACGAGAATTTCTAAAAGGAGGAAAAAGGTTTATTTACGTGGGTATGGTAACCATAGTAAAATATATTTTTAGGTAATTTTATACCATTAGTAAATTATAATATTTTATTTTTGAATTTAAAATTAAAAAAAATATATATATTGTTAAGATTAAAAATTGTAAAAATTCCGGTAGTATTTGCAAAGTTGCCTGTTAACGCATTGCAAATGCATTGGGCAAATATGTTGGTCTATCTTATATTTCTAACTATAGAGCAGACGTGAAATATAAATATATATGTTAATTCATTTTAATTATATTTTATAAATAAATCATAAGTTCAATGACGCAATTGACGGAGTTTTCTTGTTTTTAACTTTGTAGGCACTAAATGAAAAAATACGTCATACACCTGTATGGTTTTTTTTATATATATATTCAATTTAATCTTAAATGATTACAAATCTTTAATTTTATAAGTCAAGATTTTTTTTTAATTCCAAAGTAGGCATATTGAATGATTAAACCCATTCCACTTCTTACTGCTATGTTTTAGGACAACGTGGCAGGAAAGATGAATTGTTTTCTTTAAACGTCTTAATTATCAGTTGACAGATTTAACAAATTTTTATAGCAGTTTATTTGGGTTAATTTTCTTTAATAAATTACTTTTTACGTAGGACTTTAGCCAATAACTTATTTAGTGAAATGGACAAAACTGTTCTTTTTATTTAGTAAAATATTATGTTCTTGTATTTTTTAAAATCTATTGTTATATTCATTATAGTTGTCATTGTGAAATTTGTATACCGAACTCACCTTTTGTCCAATTTTTGAGACATTTGACGTTGAGTGGCGAAATTTAACGTCACATTTTGTCTTGCCACTAGACCAAGGCAATGACAATAATTGATATAAAGACTTTTCTTACAATCACTTACAATCTAAATAAAAAAAAACGGAAAATTGAATAGCTCAATATAATTATGCCTCAAAATTTTGTGAGTTTTTTTACCTAACAAAACATTCTATAGAACCGCTTTCAAAAAAGTTCAATCGAGACGTCAAAAATTAAAAGTATATATGTACCTATATACAGGTATTTATATAGGCATATATACTTTTTTTCATCATTATATGAAATTTTTGTTATTCTTGGCTAAGTAATCGGGTAATCACTTATTGATACCCGACAACAAAAATAAAAAAAATAATAAAAAATACGTACAGTCTAATAAGTTAATGACTTTTTCTTCTTCAAACCGGAATAAACTAAGCTAGTTACAATATCTTTACAATATTAAATAAGATTTTATAAAATTATTTTAAATACTATAAGGTTCTGACAAGACCTGACAAAAAAAAATGAATAAAAAAAAAATTGAAAACTAGACATTTTAAAATTTATTTTATTTTAAGTTTTTTTTTTGTTTTTACTTTAGTGGGGAACAGAGTGTCCTAACACTAAGTTCCCTCTGCCTTCCCAGCTGTGTGCGGGATACAGCGTGAAGCTGATTATTTAATATTTGCATAACTTTTTTAGCTATAGAGAGGCAGGTACATCTTATTTATTTTACTCATATTGAAGTATAAGGAAAATAAAATATTTTCGTGAAAAGAAAATGGAATTGAACTCTGACTATAGAGTAAAGTTGAGAGACTACCGTTGGAGAGTTCTGCAAATATTAGCTATTCCAAATGTTTCAAAAGTTGCTGCTATTCGTAGAAAGCCACACTGCCAACTCAACACACTGTAAAATTCACTTTGATTTTATGAAATTATAGAAATATTTATTTTACTACAGTAACTGAAGTTAAATAAGTACTTACTTTTTTAAAAAAAAAAGTGACGCAGCTAGAATATTTACTGAACTGAACATTATGTTTGCGGGTTCAATTCGTAGTCGTATAAATATTTAAATATTAAAAATATGTTTTTTTATTCCAGGATAAAAAAAATAAACGCTTTACCCCTAGCGGGGTAGTCGGAGAGAACGGAGCGCCAAACGCTACAATTTTTCCAGGATATATTTTATTGTTTTTAGTAATAGTAAATCTCTTATGATTTTCGATAATTTATTTATTATAGACAATAGTGTTCAGTTCCGTCTCTCAGCACCGTCATGTACAAGTTTTTTAAAACGAATGTGTAACTCATAATAAAGTTTCTTCAAGGTAAGTAAAACAACAGTACTAACTTATTTTATTATTTTACTCAATTTTCTTACTCAATATTGCAAATAACGTGTAAAAAGAGTACCAAAAAAAGCATCCATAAGAAACAATTCTGTTCGTTTTCTTATTAAACTTTTAGGAATTAGTTTATTGAATTTATGACAAAATAAAATAAATTTAAAAATAGTAGCTTTTTAAACGTTAACGTTTCAATAAGTATAAGACTTTAATGTAGGCCACGAGAGTGCTGAATAATTAAATGTAAATGTTACTTAACATGAATTTAAAGCGTTAATATGAGTATAAGAACAAATTGATCTAATTAAAATTGAGATTTAATGAATATTAATTAAAAACGAAGGTTGTTTGTTTTTACAGCTCAAAGTTGGTGTAGCCGTTTCTAAGCTTTATACTTTTTATCGAATAACAGGATACTCAGAGATCAGAGAGAACCTATTTTAAATACCTTCTATATGTATTACATATGGATAATTAATGTTAAAAATGGAAAACCATGTCTATCATTCCATTACTTAATATGTCATAGGTCTTGAAAACTGCGCTGTGTTTTTTTTTCAAATATTTCATTTTAAATTCTTTGAAAGATTGCAAATGAACATGAGCCTTCTAGGCAGACTATTTTTTTCTTCTTCTTGCTTGTATTGACTTCAATATTACATAGAAAGGCCAAATCTGATATAAATTTATTGTGATTTGTGGTATTGCGCCTACATGTCCTATGTTTAATCATTTAAATAATTATTAACTACATTAAATCAAATTAAATTAAATTAGCTTCACGCTGTATCCCGCAAATAGCAGGGGAGGCAGAGGGAACCAAGTGTTAAGCTACTCCGTTCCCCACTTTCTGCTGAATTCTGGAGATATTGCGTGGTGGCAGAATTCAACGCCGCGCTTTGCTTCGACACCAGAGCGAAGAAATGGAAATATATGTATTTAAATATTTCATCTCCTCGAGTGAGAGAGAGTCTTCTCGATCAGTCGGTTTTACAGTTACACACTTTGTGCTCCTGCGCCACGACTGGCCTTAACTAAATCGTCGGTAAAAATAAACAACAAACGGGATAAAAACATTGAATAACTTTTTTTAATTCTTTTATTTATAAATTCTTATTCTACACTAAAGGTACGTTAAATAAAATATTTACTCAGCACGCCAAATAAATATTTGATATTTAATATATATTTTTTACCAAAAAATGTGTATGTCAAAACGTGTACATTTATATCGATACTGTCAGATTTTTTTATATTTACTTAATTATATAAAACATACTGTAAATCTTATTCTAAAGTGATATGATTTATGAGTTATATTTAAATTCTAACAACATTAAATAGAGCTAAGGATCTAGAGTTTTATTATTGATTACGTAGATGTAGATTGTGACTGTGAAGACGATTCATTTATTCAAACGAAACAAACCTTTTTTTATTTAATAACTTAAACTTTACTTTGCTTCACGCCGTATCCCTAGCGGGGACAGAGAGTCAGAGAGACAGAGAGAGAGCGAAATGCTTTTTATTTAATGCCATGGCCCATTATTTTCTTATAAAGCACGTAGCTTTAGCACATAATAACAGAGAGTATTTATAAATATATATATTAAGTGTACACTTTTTTTTAATATTTCAAATCACGTCTATTTTATAAACAATTCATTTAACACCACTGTTTTACCTACAGCTATGCTATAAATATTTCAAATATAAGAATTGACTATATTACTTCCCTACGAATGTGTATATTAAAAGGATGACCTTTAATGTATGAAATTTGTGACATGATGTTGTGCAGATTTAAAATATTATTTCTTATAACTTACACGCTAAATGCTATAAAGTATTAATAATATGAAAGTCAGCTAAGTGCACTGTGCCGTCACAAAAATTGTGACTGTGAAATACTCGCTACGTAGATGTTTCGTTTGTTTCAGTCATATCATGTTATTAGTAATTAGTGTTTCTCACGTGGCAGTCAAAATACATGAATTTAGTGCGTTATTTCTAACCTAAAATACGAAATGGATTGAATTTATTAACTCGGTTCAGCGATTGTGGTCGCCTGGATCGGATGGGTCTGTGTAGCGGCTCGTTAGCCGCAGACAGTAAAGGGGAATTAAGATCGTCAATTTCAGGTGTCTCGTTGGTATTATTTCTTTCTAAATGATAGATAAAATCGGTTTCGTTAAATGTTTCCGTTTTTTCTTTTAAGGTAGTAGCGTTAGATGTTGTTACGTCATCAAAACCATTCTTTTCATTATAGCCAAACATGGAAGCATTGGAAGTAAAATTTAGATCAGCGATAATCGTGATGAGTGATTCTTCAGTAGAGTGAACGTCGTTGGTTTTATTTGTAGTTTCAATTGAATGTATCGAGGACGTGATTAATTCTTCCCCCATAAATGAAGTTGTATTGTCATGAGCTGATTGTGCAAAGCCAGGTGTTGTGTTAATATTGGAATTAGCGTCTTTTGGCGTTAATATAGTTTTTTTTTTATTTTCACCTCTAAAACTTGGTATCTTTGTAGTAACCTCATATACTGTTATATCAATATTTGAATGGTTTATACCTTTCTCATTTATGATTTCAATTTTTATAACTTCATCATTCATTATGATATGGTGATTGGTAATCACTGTAGTATCATTATCTTTTGAATTTGTTTCATTTTGGACGTCGTATCTAATACTAGAAGCGGACATTTTGGTTTCATTCTTTTCAATTGCTTCTGTATCCTTTATTATAACAGTAAGCTCTAGAGAAGCGTCTTTATCAGAATTCTGATTTGAATAGACTGGCTTTTCCGAAATTGTTTTCAATGTAGGTATTGCGTCATACATAGTCGTCGTTGATATCGGCGTCGACGTCGTTATATTATTTGGTTTAACTGAGGAATAAGTTTTTATCGTCATTGTTTTCAATGCTTTTGGTTTTACCTCACCATATTTATTACTATATTTTTTCGGTGTTGCGAATTTCACATCATTCAATTTAGTTGTGTATAATAAACTGTGAATCGGATTATCGGTCGTAACAATATTCTTAACTGTTTCTGATAATGAATATTCTTTTGAATCAGTTTTTATCTCTGAAGGTTCAGGTTGCATACTATCGTGTCGTCTAAATTGACGTTCAGCTAATTGTTGCGCTAATTTTTCTTCTATCGATAAAGCAGTCATGTCATCACTGAGCTTCGCTTTGGCCATTACGAGAGGAGGTACAAAGTGGTCAGACGGTTGGTTAAATATAGTTTCGAAATTACCAAGACGTGCCAGTTCATCGTGTAACTTTTTGTGCTGCATATTTTTCTCGTCTTCTAACTTTTCCGCATGTTCATTAATATAAAATTCATCATTACTTACTACGTTATTTACTTCGTTACTTTGAAGATTGTTGCTGTTCACTACATCAAAATTAATATTTTTTGATAATGGTACTTTGTATAAGTCATTAGCCATTATGAGTTGCTTCTGCGTATTTTTCTCTGTGCTTTCATTATAAAATTCGGTAGAAGATACCTTGGTAGTACCATATTGACTGGCATCTTCTCGTCCTGACGTGCCGCTCTCTTCAGTACTGATGTCATTATTAATTTCCTGATCAGAAATTGATGTATCTGTAATGATAGGCCAAAATGCAGTTGAGGGTGTAACGAAATTAGCTGTCGTTTGATCTTCATCAGCGCAAGAGAGGTCTTTAAGGAGGTCTTCCCGTTTCTGAAAAAAAAATCTCAATATAAATACTGCAGTTTAAAATCGTTTTTTTTATTCTTTGATGTCTGGCATATTACCATGTTTCCAGTGCATTGAACACGTTTTACTCCAGCCAAACCGCAATCCGCAGTGAGCTGTACAGCCGCGCTCTCAGGTAAATACAACACGGTTAAGGCGGGCAATGCGCGTAGCATACAACCCTCACTTCCTATTGCCCATTGTGGTACTGTGGAAAAGCGCAAATACATAATGTAATCGGAATATATTCGGAATATCAGTTGTAGTGAAATGAACCTTTTTACTTTATGTTAATTACTAAGCTTTTAACAGGTTGAGATAAATTTGTTATGAAGCCTTAAGCTGTAGCGTACACTATTTTAATGTTTTTTTCTTAAATATAAAGATTTTTTTTAAAATTATCTGAAAGAGTAAGAGGAGCATAATTTACCGGGTAATTCACAAATGAACGAGGCAACAGAAGGGCCGCCACAAGCTCGAGCTTCCCAGCGGTAGTCTGCGGTGGGATCGGCTGCAGCGCACAAAGGAGCAGAGCGCGTGTCTGGTGCAGAGCTCCAGTAACCATCGCCACTTAGACCACGGTAGTCACTAAAAAGAAATATACACATTATCAAGCCTTACTAAAGATAAAACTAAACAAAATAAACATAAAAAAAACCCTTCCGTTATTCACTGAGTTACTGACAGACATCGCTAAAGCTAGTGGTGGAAGTAGAAAGCTTAATTATTTAGTGCCTATGTAAGTATGTTAGACAGTGAAGAAATACATAGAGAAGATTTCCTGACATTCCTACAAGGACGGGCAATGAGAAAATTATTTTGTGTTTTATATGAAAATAATGAAAACGAAGTTATAAACTTGCGATATATAGCGAAATATAACAGAAGCTGTAAATAATATATTTTTTAAAAATGTAACATTTGTATATGTATATGCTCACGTCCAAGTGAAATCGCCGTCAGGATTGCTACGAATTAGGCCAACCCATACTGCGCTTGAGATGTCCAACTCCTTGAGATAAGCGCGCACTGCGTCATATTGAGCCGTCGTGTCAACTAGAATAAAATAATGTTTATTTAACAAGAAATAATGATTCTTAAGCTGAAATTTTTATTTTATTAATACACATAATAAAACCAGTCTTGAGGCCGACGTGACGCATGAGCTCAAGACTGCGATTGTAAACGCGAAGGTTATGGCTACGATTCTCACTCGGGGAATGAAATACTTAATTATTTTCGCTTCGCTCTGATAACGGCAACAAAGCGTGTTATTTTGTTCAGCCACTTAACATACAATACTTCAAGAATTGAGCAAAAGTCGAGAATAAAGCGTTTTAACTGAAGGTTCACACATTGCCTCTACCATAAAATAAAACTCCCGACATATACTCCCGAATTATATAAGAATATATACATTAAACAACATATAATACAAATTAAACTAATCTGTCTAAGAAATAAACACAAATTTCGTTCTAAGTACCTAAGTGATACAAATGGAATTAGCTAAGTACCCATTTCCCTAGTGTGAGCTAATAACTTACTTAAGAAGCTTATACAATGGAGCACGGATGTTGATTGACATCGCAATTAGGAGCCTAAATTAATAATAATAGGAAAATGGCACTCAATATTCGTTAGGGCGAAAATTGATTTGATCAGGACTTATATTATAGATATTTTATTTGTATTCGGTACGAGTGTACCTATTAATTTCAGTTAAGAGGTTCTTGATTGTATCGTATTGCAATTTAGCAATGGGTTCAATTTCAAATTATCAGTTATTATTAAAAATATGGGTTTTCTTTCACAGAGTCGTGTTTAATATTCATCATAATGTATGTGTGTAGAGTGACTTACTTTAAATGGATTATCATGTTGTTATTTTGATGAACGCTTTTTGTCCAGCATTTGTCATAAAAATTTGAATAAGCTTCTGTGAATACATTTCAGCCAAACCAAATTCTTATCAAAAATTAGAAAAACTATCTAAGCTACATAATAACATGAAATAAAATTCATACTTTAATGGATAATTCGGTTTGCATTACAGATATTTAAAATTTAAAATATCTAGCGTGGGTACATTCTACGTTTGTATAAGTACTCATTCTGAGCTGTCATGTGTCAACGTAACAATGTAGCGAATCTATTGGCATATTGCCAAACATCGGCGACGATCTGTTGGGCTGCGATCCTGGAAAAGTTTGGAATCCTTGCCAAGTCATTATTTTGTTGTGCTATTTAACCATACACAAATTTTAGTTACAATAATGTAAATGTTCAAACACAAAATTTGGCAGTGAGATTTTATACTGTACTCTTTTTAGTGAGATTCATCGAAACCACACATTTAGTGTGGATTCGATAAGTCCTCGAGGAAATGAAATATTTAATATTTTCATTTCTTCGCACCGGTGTCGAGACAAAAGTCTACAGACAAAAGTTGAGTTTCGCCACTCAATACGCAATACCTGCAAAATTCGGCGGAAAATGGGGAACGGAGTGTCTTAACACTACGTTCCGTCGGCCTATCCTGCTGTGAGCGGAATATAACGAGTAGATGGAAAAAAAGTATTATTTTCCATAGTCTGTACTAAAATTCTCATTTAATACTATTGATTTGTGTGTGTAATGGTATAATAGAATGAAAATTGAATTAACTGTAACAAGGCTCTTAAAGGATTATTAGTAGCTCCCGTAGAATTTAACAATATAAATGGTACCTAAACGTTGAAGTACCTTTATATAGAAACCTCGTTTCTATCAATTTCTTTAAGAGCAATATAAAGCGGTTTCAAGTAACAAATTATTCGAGTTGAGCCCTTATCGTTAAATCCTGAGTAAATTTGCTGTTTTATTAAGTAGTGATGCTATTACAGAAAACATTTACATAAATAAAAAAAACACGAAATAAAATTATCTAATTGTTATAAATGATGTTCTAAGAAATTATTTGAAAGTTTGCACACCGCTGGTACCATCTGGTCCTTAATTAATAAGATAAGGAAACTAAAGTAAAGTTTAGCCACAGACTTGAAGAAGCCTAAATGTGTCTGAATCTAAAATATATCGAGATTTAATAAAACAGTTTATAGTCCCTGTTCTGTTCGTCGTTAATATTTCGTCGTTTTTATTTACTGTTCTTGAACAGTACAACTAAACTAAACTTAGTAAACTTTTTTTAAACTTTTATCAGAGTTCTTCTGTCCTTCCAGCAATCGAACCTCGTCTATTATAATGCCATCAAAATGAACGAAAATAGAAAAGAATAAAACACTATTTATTACATACACTAGATATAAATACAATGAAAATAATAATCAAATATATGCAATGACGGATTTTTTTTAATATAAAATCCTAAATAAGATGCTTCGTTTACAGAACTTGGAAATCTGAAAGTCACAATTAATCGTAATAGATTTTACTAACCTATTTAAATATATCCTTGCAAAATCGTCACATAAATTTATTTTTAAATTATTACTAAAATGAATTCTCTCTATTTTACAAGAAACAATTCGAAAATATTTTTACACGTTAGGTATATTGAGGCCAGTCGTGGCACAGCGGCACGAAATGTGACTGTAACACCGACTGGTTTTGGGATCGATCCCCACTCGAGGACATGAAATATTTACTTAAATTTTTGATGTCCTCGTTTCTTCGCTCTGGTGTCGAGGCTAAGCGCGGCGTTGTGTTCTGCCATTCAACACGCGATGCCTTCGGAATTCGGGAGAAAGTGGGAAACGGAGTGTGTTAACACTAGGTTCTCTCTGCCTACCCTGCCGTGTGCGGTACATTGTGAAGCTGTAAAGCTGTTAGGTATATTGTTAAAGAAAGACTTGATATACTCACAATCGCAAAAATACTTACCTACTAATCCCTAAATCCAAAGAACATATTGTCAAGATATGAAACCCAACAAAAGGAAATAGGCAAAGTTATAATAACATATCATACCAGCATTAACTGAAGCACGTTTTTATGTGAAAGCAATTTATCATTCTCATCTAACAATAGCCTCCTCCTTTGTGGACGTGGACCATTTTTGGCGTGTTTTTTATGCTGTAGAAAAAATTATAATTTTAGTGTAACATAATGTTTATAAAATAATGTTAATCTTCACAATATATTCAATATATAGAAGGACAGGCAGACGGAACCTAGTACTATAACAATTTGTTCTCGCTTTCCCCAATGCTTATACGAATTTGACAAAGCTTGGAAAAAACATATGGCTTAGTCGGCTTGAACACTTGGACGGCTAGGCGCTGCTTCAAATCTCCCTACGTTAATTTTTTTTTATTTTTACATTTTCTGAAATGTAGATCAATTTATTTTCCCAAATGGGAACCGACCCTGCATCAGTTTTAATCATCCGTTTCTAGCCAGACGCTGTTCCACTGTGCCACGACGGCCTCAATTTTCCACAATAACATCAGTATAGAATAATAAATAAAAAGTAAAATAAATTTTGGAATAACAATTTTATTATCATAAAACCAAATCTATTTACGAGTAACGTCAAACATTTTATGAGATGAACAGCTTATCGTTGACCGAGACGCTCGAAGTAGGTCAAATTCGGAAAAAAATGGAATTATTTATGTTCTTAAAATATGAAAACATCGTGATTTGCTCGAAATTGTATGTATTATAATAGCTGGTGGTGAACCGATTCAGCAACGACCCTAGTGATTGTTAACTAATTAATTATTCACTAACAAACGCTTTCACACAATTGGTGTCTTATCATACACGTGAAATCTGTGGATTCCTTTCCACACTTGAGTAGATAAAAAAAAAGTTTAGTTAGTAGTTTAAAGTGGAGAAATACTACGAATTTAGTGACTTTCAACACTAAATCTGTAAATAAAAAATCACTTATTTATATTATTTTAAAGTATACGATATGCCTACTTTCAGATTTAAATATAGGTTTAACTGAAGTACAACACAATACTTACAGCAATAATACCCCAAATTAGTAGAAGAGAACAATATTTATTCTACTCTATAAACTTCTTTAATTTTAAAACTTTCCAGGCTCATTTCAGACATTTAAACTTTAGTCTACACAAACGTTGCGAAAGCCATAGCTTTATATTAAGTAAATATAAAATATAATTTTATATTTTTATAAGTAGAATATAAACTTACAATAAAATATGTTTATATTGAAATATTCTATCTTTTTTTTAAAGTAGTATGGAACTTTTAATAGTCTCATATAGGGTAAGTTTTATTTTATGAATAGAGTTCATTTATACAAAAAGGGAATAAAATAAATTGGTACATAACGTTTTACTATACATGTAAAAGCTGCTTCACGCTGTATCTTGCACACAGCAGGGTAGGCGGAGCGAACCTGGAATTCGAATTCTGGAATCATTGCGTGTTGAGTGGCAGACCTTAACGCCGCGCTTTTTCCTCGACACCAGAGCGAAGAAATGGAAATATAAATTTAAGTAAATATTTCATCTCCTACTCGGTTTACCTTCCTCGGTTTTACAGTTACACTTTGTGCTTACGCTGCGCCACGACTGGCCTCAATATACTATACATATGTGTATACAATTCAAGATTATACAAACAAATATATAACTGCGACAAATATAAGTAGTTAGTAACTATACACGTAACATCCGATTACTAGGAATATAAAAAGTTTGTTTTGCTTATACTCTGTTTTTACTTTATATGAACGAAACTTTGGTAAGCTGTAGGAAACTTTGATGTGAGCAAGTTAAAGAAACGGGAAAAACAGCAATAAGTTTACTCTGCTAACACGACGAAATTAACCATATATGTACTAAAACTAACTACTGCTTTACCACAATTTAAGAATAATTAGACGATTTACAATTAGAGACTGTAACTGGCAATAACGTACATATTTTTGTTAATTTTCAATTAAAGTTAGCTTCACGCTGTATCCTATCCTATCATATTGCAGTTAGGCAGAGGGAACCTTGCGTTAAGACTAATGACTTTCATTCATAACTCAGCCGAATTTTCGAGTCATTGCGTGTTCAGAGGCGAAATTCAACGCCACGCTTCTCCAGATCCTATAAATGAAAATGTTAATAAACCATATTTTACCATTCCCCCGCGAGAGAATCGAGCCCAAAAACCGTCGTTACAAGCACAGACTTGTGCCACTGCACGACGATGGTCACAATATAAATTTTAGAACAACAACTACAGTTTTAATAAAATCGATTTTCTAAGCTAGGAACTACAATACCTACAGCTAAATTGTCAATCCACCCAACTCAACAACAATATAAGGTTGATTGACAGGGCAATTCAGGTGGTAAATAATAGTAGGAAACTACCCTCAACGATCGCTCAGGGAGATTTGCATTACCACCACGAGGTGTCACCTCCTTGTCAAGCTTATTCAAATTGAGTGTATTAAATGGAACACGCACCCTGAAGACGAACGTCGTATAATATGTAAATGTCTGGAAAATTCTACTATAAGACGACTGAGATCTTAATTAAAAATAAACTGTAGGGGATTATACAATAGAGAGCTTTAAGCTTTTCTTTTACTCTGCTTTTTACACTTTTATAATATTATTGAAATTTTATATTTATATTTTGTAGACAATGATATGTCAGCAATATTTTGTTTATATGAAGGATTAAAAATAATAATGAGGCCAGTCGTGGCGCAGCGGCACAAAGTGTGACTGTAAAACCGACTGGTT
>DVQM01000229.1:0-21111 GCA_018231645.1 Heliconius ricini | reverse complement strand
TATATATATATATATATATTATTTCATTAAATGCCGTTATTATTAGCAATACAGACAGCAATATGTATGCTTAAGTATGCTTTCAAAATCCAACTAAGTATGCGAAAATACACACAGCCGTACAGTTATTGTTCGAAACGAAATCGTTTCTCTTTGAGTAATAAAACATTTTAACATTTCAACCGTATATCATATAAACAGTCTAATATCTCTTGCAATGTTTTTAAAGCATAATTTTTCATAGGAAATAGCTTACAGCTGATTGGCATGCCGCGGTAAGTCGTTCTGAGAGGCGTGAGTTAGATTCTCACCAAGGGTGGAGATGAGAGATGGAGGTTTGACGAACGCATCTATTGTGAATATATTTATTAGTTTTTTTAATTAGTTTATACAAATTTTTGTGTGTATTTTCTCTCAAGTTTTACCTATTGGTCTGACCGAGTTAAAACTGCCTAAAAACCAAAAAAAAAATCGCAATTTTTATTAGGGACATACTATCATTAACGTGTAAAATAAGTGCCATTTATACCATGAAAACCGACAAATTTGCAATTTTCTATAGTTCTATAGTTTTTGTTTGTCAAGAGCGTTTATCTCGGGAAATAAAATGTTGTCTCAATTGAAATGGCTTAAAATTAAAATGTTTTTCAATTAAGCATATTGATTTTTTTTAATTATTGTAATGATCACATATTTTTCTATATCCATCCCTTTGGTGTCATTTTATATTAAAAGACGAAAACATTCCGTCAACTCGGCTGCAAAAACATTATGAAAATATTTAAGAGATTGCGCACACGATATATTTAGTCCGCAACTTATTTGTACTTCAGTTTCGTTCTGAGCAAAACTCGATTTACTGAAACGATCGCGCCACGTTATTAAATCACTCTGTCAAACTACAACAAGCCGCTTGCTTATTAAGTCCGCCCCGCTCAGTAAACACCGATACACTTCTATTACAGTTCACCAACTCAATTAATTTACAGGACATGACACCGCTTAAATTTAAAACAAAAAATTTCAAAGTAAAAGCTTACTTAAAATATGCGATAGTAAAATGAAAAATCGGTTCATCTTACTTCTAAGATTGAAAATGCAAATGGTTATCGGTAGCACTAGATTTAATAATAAGAAGGCATTCCTGCTTACCATTTTCTTCACTACACAGCCGAGCCGTTAACGGAAGATTATCATCACTTAATGAAAATATTCAACAGCAATTATCCTTAAATGACATCCTCAATTTCTTCCTCCTGAATTCTAAATATTAACTTAATTGGTTGCGAGAGGGTTATAATAACTTAGACGGCGATGTAAACAAAGCTACTTAAGCAAGAAGTAATTTGATTTTAAAAGCGAGGTCTTTTAAGTAGGTAGGTACTCGCTTAAGCACTTTAGAGATTTTAAAAATTGATCTATATAAATGTGTAATGGATGTAAATAAAAGCTGGAGCAGTCACGTATGTAAGCCGCTTTCGATTTATGCGCTGCTGGCAAAGCCGGTGCTGAATTGAGTGTACGAGAGCAGAACACCGGCGAAACGCTTACAACGCTATCTGCAACTTCGAACAATGCTAAGGCCAAATTTAATAAGGAAACTTGGTCAAAACTGTTAAAATAACGCCAAATACAAATTGTAGTTGTCTTTTGTAATTACTGAACTTTTGAGATTATTTTCGTTTTCTATAGTTTAGCTAGTTGCGTTTAAACTTCGGTCTCGTTTGTAATTCTTGAGCTTCGACACCAGTGATAAAGTATATCAAAGCGCATTAAGTAACTGAAAATGGCTACATCATTAGTCTTGTACAAATCACAATTCAACAGACCAGAAACTCTTCTGAGCACAAAGGTGACCCTCAGTCTTTCAGACCGGACCGGACTAGCTGCCGTTTGAACTAGCAAGATGATTGTGTAACAAAGTTCTCGTTACATCCGAGTGATCCCTATTTGTATAGAAATCTGAAATTTTGCGATGTGAAGATTTGAGAATAGGGGAACTTAGAAAATATTCATTAGGTATATGAATTACTAAGAAATAAAATAGAGAAATTTGTTTTACTAAATAAAAATATAGTATTCAAGTAAATGAATATTAGCTAAATCGTTTGTTTATTTCCAAATAAGCTTAAGGCTTAATAAATTAAAAAACCGGTCAAGTGCGAGTCAGACTCATCCACCGACGGTTCCGTGCCAATTTACGTTTGCAACTCAATGGGAAGTGCAATTTATAAAAGTTGACAAAAACTTCATTTAAACTTAAACTTAGTATGCACTCTTTCGTTTTTTTCTTTAATTCTACTGCAAGTTCTTACTTCCTGCCAAATTTCATAATGGTCTATGGAACTACATAGGCTTTTTAGGATTGAGCGGCGAATACAGTTGATAAACTTAAGTTGGCAGACGCATGCACTCATTTTGTACGAAATTAACCAATTTTTTTTATATGAAATACCTGTAAATTTTCACTTTCCTTATTTTATCCTTTATTTTTATTATATCTGGTATTCACGTATTTTCAGCTCAATGGGATAAGCAACTGGAAAACTTAGTAAATTCATCCAAACTCGACGTTCAATTTTATTAAACAATAAATCTGCGTCAACTAAAAGACCTAACAAAAGTTACATTTAAGAAAAAATTAAGCCTATTTACTGAGGAATATAAAAAAATGCAATATCATTCCGTATTATGTGCAATTTATTCGAGTTTCATCATTTTAATTTAAGTTGTAAAACAATAGTAATACAAAACAAATATTTCTCGGCAGCGAATTCATAACAGAAATATTTTATGCAGATTTTCCGGGTCATAAACTAGATTCTAGGAATACAAGGTTTCGTAACGCTAATCCTTTATTATAAATCTTGTTATATGTATATATATTTTACCCAGTGCAAAATTCATTTCGGTAAAGAGGATATTTATGATACTAGTGTATGTACCTATAACATTTGTGAAATTATTTTGACATTGTCTTTTATTATCTTTGTGTTTTAATAACAGCTTCTCTCGTCGCATGTGCAGTAGGAGAATTAAGGTAAGTAATCTATCACGGTTCATTTTCATCTAGGGACTAACATTGCAAATTCTTAAATTTTCGTGGCCTCATTGAAAAATAAAATATCTTGAATAAAATATACTGAACCACATGAAAATGTTTTTGTATTGTTTTACAATAATCTAATATAACTTCACTTCTCCAGTCCTCTTCAGGAACCTAACCCACAATTACCTATTGAGTGATATTCGGCACACCTTAAATCCAGAAGAATTATAATTTATTTCATTAATTTTATAAATTAACTTTTACTCTGTATATAACATACTAGCGATACATTTTCTGCTTCGCCCTTATACCACCTATAGTTGTTGTATTATACAGCATTTGCCTTAAGATTAATAATATAATTTATATATTCAAACATTTTTCATAATTTTGAGAAAATGCAAGCATTACGTGTCTGTTGCGATGAGGAAAGGATTGCTACAGTACACAGCCAAAGCTTATCTTCATAAAATTTCTTTGATGATGGATTAACTTTCGCTCGTAACTTTCAATATCCTTGTCCAATAATCAGATAAGTATGGGGATTTTATTTTGGAACTAATGAAACTGAATGTTTTTGTAACACAATGTACAATATATTTAACTATTTCTGCAGCGCACGCGGCTAATGTAATATGATCGCGATCCTAATTATTATTATTTTACTGTTTAAGGCTAACTAAGAATTTTATCGTAAAGTTATTTAGCTTATAGTTTTCCAGAAGAATGTAGCTTTCATACAAAACAAAAAAACACTAGGATCTAGTATAGTAGGTCCAAAGATATTAGCTTTTTAAAACACAAACAATTAAACTCTTCCGCTTTATTGTATCAGTATAGATAGATATACAGGTATAACAATGGTCACATTGTTTGTTTGGCGTGACTTGAAATAACTTTAATATATTTATGTAGATTTTTTATATTAGTCAGTGTAAAGACTTTTTTTTATTATGGTTAATAAAATTTAAAAAGTTTAAAATGTTATTTCAGTTTTTTTAACTTTTCATTTTTTTTTTATTATTTAATTTAATATCTCTCTCTTTTTAGCTCTCTTCTACTCTTATGTTTTTTTTACAAATTAATTATATAATAAAACTGCACTGTATGTGATGAATAATGTGCACCCAAATCAATAATAAAATCATTAAGTGAAGAATGAATAAATAATTCTCTTTTTTTCTCTTTAGGGGATTGAGATTTTATGGGACTTTAATTTCTAGAAATTAATATAAAGTTGGGCTAAAGAATACATTTAAATAAATGAATAATTCGCTCTCTTTTTTTATTTTCTTACATTTAAAAAAATCCAACCAAAATTTTTTCCTACGTTCATATCCAACCAACCAACTATGGAATATACTCTATCCAATAAATTAAAACTTTCTCAAAATGCTTATTAAACAATTATGAGTTTACGCATTCCAAGAATACACACACGTCGAGTAGAGGACCACGTCCAGTTTCTTTTTTCATGCGTTAAAAATAAACTTTTATATACTTTTCTTTAGACAAAGTAAGTTCAAAATTCGACTCCACTGAAAGTGTACAAGTTTGCCTGCTATTTATTTAACCAGCAAAGGAAATCAAATGCGACATGCATTCCATCTGACTTACTAATATCATGAATATAAATTGAAACATCATGGATATTTATGCGGGGTTACCCGTAGATATTGCTCGCAGCAACGATACGCGACGGACGGGCAGGTGTTCAGACAATGTGCCCCGCAGCATAGATTCCCGATATCAATATTTATACCTATTACCGAACCGATCACAAGAAATACGATACCATAATTCGAAATCTCTTATATTTTTTACCATTCGAACGAACCCTTTCGGGTGTTAAAGAGAAGAATTGCATACGTTATTTCGTTCGGTAACCGCCGATAGCCATATCCAATGTCATTAAAATAATCCCGCGCGCGATAAAGTGACAACATAATACCGATTTAGTAATTTACAATCGCTTTAAACGAAACTATTTACCGATTATTATTTCAATAAAGCTATATACGTATATGATAACTATAGAACGCAGTTGATGAAATGCCATTTCAAATTGGCTATAGGATACTATCGGACTGTAATTACCGGTACTATATTCGCAATGTTTTGTTCATAAAGCGTAATATAAGTTGTGTGTAATATAGAAATTTCGATACGTATCCAATGTAATAGTTGAATTATGCCTTATTAGTCAAACTCGATGTTTAAGCTATGCTGCGAGTGAGTCTGTTATTTTTATCCTAGAGGATGGTATATTTTCTTAAAACACACCAGACACCAGAAATACTTGTTAAGAAAACGTATAAAAATTAGAACGCAGCGGGCCTGAAAACGCCGCTCCCTTTTTGCTCCACCAACCGTATATGCTTGATACAATTTATTTATGTTGTTAGCATTTCTATAGATAGTATTTTTCTTTCCTAAATGTGGAATAACACAACAAAAATGTTAAAAAGGCACCAGAATTATTTTCTGTTAAAGAGATATAATAGTATAACGTAAAAACAAAATTTGACAAACAAATAACATTAATGTCAGGAAGATAATAAATATTTTCCCATTTCTTAAAATTTGGTTTTCAAAACATTCTCGTTATTCTATGCAATTTATTTGAGTTTTTTTTTTAATATATTAATTGATTCAAGCTATTAAGGGAATTCTATTTGGTTATTTACTTATTCAATGCGACTCATTCCGTTTAATGGCGTCTGTACGTTCCGTTCCATCCCAAAGACAATATTTTATTTCGGATCGTGTGTGTCAGGTTTTCAATTATGTTAATTGATGACGGGCAGTCCATTGCATTTCTTGTCAGCGACGCGTGAGGCCGCCACTCCAGCTAGCAAATACACGGGCAAAACTAAGTACACAGCTACCAATAAACTGGAATCGACATTAAATATTTTTGTCGTGTCACGTAAGTCACGATACCGTTTCTTCGCACCAATGTGTTAAACCTATTATAAGAACTAATATAAGAACATCTCACCGTTACCTGAAAAAGATATCAAAGCATAATTTTCTTATAATATTATTATAATGCAATCGTCTGAAGTGCAAAGGCCACTTATGGCGCAGGCATATGTTTGTGACTGAAAACGCGACTGGTTATCAGTTCGATTCCCACTCGATATGAAATATTTATTTATATTTATATTTTCATTTCTTCGCTCTAGTGTGGAGTCAAATCGCGGTTGAGTCCAGCCACACAATACGCAAGGCGTCCAGAATTCACCGAAAAATGAGGAATGACGTGTCTTAACACTGGGTTCCCTCTGCCTGGGTAGGCAGAGTTGCTGTAGCTGATCTGTGATGCAACTTGCATTTTCAATAAATAGTATTTTTAGTAATATAAAGTAATTTCGTTGTTACAGTAAAGCCTGCCAAAGCCCGCACATAATTAGACGTGAACAAGTCAATTACAGGCAGTTGTGCTGCGTAAAAAGTGAACCAGTACTGCGCGGCGCGGCGGGTGCAACGGCAATTAACTTCGCACAATGTATATATGTGTGTATGTATGTATTTGCGTAGGATCTGCGTACTTCGACTCCCTTGATGCTCTTTTAATATCGCTTAACTTAAATAGCTTGTACCGTTTACATACAAACTTCATTTACTTTACGATTGACTATACCATTAGCAGATCAAAATACCAAAAAAATATTAGCTCTAACGTTTATTACTTTATTCACTTTAATAAAATAGTTTCGCTTATAATATAATATTATATTTGTGTGATATTCTCCCGTTACATTGTTGTCTGCGACATCAGAATGCTGTTAGTGGATGTGTTACCTGATATAAGCATTAAACAATAGGTAAACTAATACTTTAGTAAATTGCTGTTTTTGCTAAGTTAAATGCCTATTTTTGGCTCTCCAGATTATTAATATATTATATATTAAGTTTAATAAAAAAGGTACGTACAGATTTATAGATATTTTTATATTAACATAATACCATGATGAAAGAATATGTTAGTAATTTTTAGTATACTCGAAAAATAACCAGATTGTCTCTTTTTATCTTTAAAACTCAATGTGATCAGTATACTCGTATACTGATCTCTTTTATACTCATGTACAGCCTTGGACCTATTACAATATTTTATAGGTTGTAAATATTAACGTTATATGACATAGCTTATAGAACATGAACAAGATACGAATAAAAATAAATATGGTCACCGATATTGAATAATATTTGAGGCCGTCGTGACGCATTAGCACAAGGGTGTGACTGTATCGCGACAGTTGTGGGTTTGATCCCACTCGAGGGAATGAATTATTATTTCTTAATATTTTCATTTCTTCGCTCTGGCACTCAACACGCAGTGCCTCGAAAAAACCGTCGGAAAGTGGAGACCGGAGTGCCTTAACACAAGGTCACAAGAAGCTGAAAAAAAAGTAATGGTCAGAAAGTTAATTTTTAATCATTCCATTCGAATAAGCCCTTACTTAGTTATCTTAAAACGGAAGTAAAAAATGTTAAGTAAATTAGACGACATCATATCCTGAATCTGTAGCCCGGTGCGACTTGTGTACCCTCGTAAATCCATTTAGAGGGGATTTAACTTTGTCGCGCATTGATTTAGACGTATGCAATGGGATCAATAAGATACATTACTCTAAGTTTACGTTTATTTCAACGAATACGCATACAGGGAGTCAGGTTTATACGATAAATGATCCACGTTGGCATTTAAACTAACATTGTAGTAGCTGTTGAAAGAATTCTTTAATAAGTAAAAAAATATCTTTTTTTCTGGAAACTACCTAATTTATAAATAACATTGGAGCCTCTAAAAGTTCCAATATTTAAATATCTACATACATTTTACTCCTCAATAATATTTGCTGTTCGTAACTAAAAAATAAGCTTTAATTATATTATTTCTCCTAGCATGCGAATACGTAATGAACTTTGGTATTAAATTGTTTGAAGTCCTATTATACCTAAACATAGCTTTCATTAATAGTCCTTAATTCAGTGTAGCTCAACAATAATAAATAATTAAATGCCAATATAGGTCCCCTAAATTGTTATAAAGCTGTTACAACTGTGTAAATTGCGATAAGGCAGTACTACCCAAAACGTGTCCACGGTAGGAACGAGGCTCGAACGACACTGATGGTCTAACATCTTGGTCCTTTTACCCAAACGTGCAAACATCTCCGAACAAGATGTCTTCATTTGCATGTACTCGATCGAACATACTCTCCCAATGTCAATAGGCTTATACTATCGATATTTATTTAATATTCTTTCTAAAGAGTTCGAGTAGATTATATTCTTTTGAACGGGCACGTACCATTTGTCAGGCTCGCAACTGAAGGTCGAAATGAAACGTCGCAAAAGAAATTTAATAAAAACTTTCCTTAACGTTCTGAATACACAAAAACTGTTCACCGCGACTTTGACAAATAGGTATTGTAGATACTTACTTAATTTTCGTTCATCCAAATTGCGGTACTTAGTATTTATATATTAGATTAATAGACATAACCTGAAAAATATTTATTTAAATATCCATTAAATTTATTGTTTCGGATAAAATTGTTATTTTATGTAAAGGATTTTTTTTGTACAGGCTTTTTTGGCTACATATTCATTTCTAATTATATCGACGAGTAAGATTTAGTTCCAATACTATGATCAGCCTTCACGTTTTATTAATTTCATTATAAATTCATAGCCAATAGCGGCAGAACAAGAAACAGCAATAAGTAATGCAAGGAATCTACAAAACAAAAGTTCGCAAGCCAAAATTAGCACCTCCACGACCACAAACTTCGTTATACCGCATACTTTGTAGATTTTCCAATTTGCATTCCGCTTTTATGTCTGAATTAATGAATCTTCTTAGAGTGCACCTTCAATCTATGATGCAAATAGCTGGAGCACTGAAATAGTAATAACAAAAATAATACTTTATGTCACCACTATTCAAATTCATATCTCTAGTTTTATAAATATTATAAATTCAGAAATAACTTTGCTGATGTGTAATTCTTATTTGTAAGCTGCATTGTTACCAGCAAACGTGTCGAAATTAAATGAATTGAATGAAAAAAGCTATTTCAGCATATAATAAAGTACTTCATATGCATTAGTGAAGAATACATTTTTTTTTATGTGACTTCAATTCAATTTACTTTATGAAAGTCGATTTAGAAAATCTTTAGTAACTAAAATATTTATTTATATAATAAATAAACACACAACAATATATTAATATTTAACGTACTTATATAATAATAACATTTATAAAAAGCTTTATAAAATTAAGCTTAAAATTGAGATGATACCGAAAGAAGAGGAGTAAAGCTATCGCCCGCCCATGTCGACTAAGTACGGTATTCGTACAATTCAAAAGCGCAATCAACTTTCGTAGTCGTTTTGCTCGGCGATATTGCGTCGCCGGTTGGTTAAATCGATCGCTACAACACAATGGACGCTCGTTTGTTGGCTCCATAAAACTAAGATGTAACAATGACCTCGTCGCTTCAAGCGTTGTTTTTTAAATCAGGTTCGAACCCGATATCTCCGATATTATCCCTAATCTATTCATATTATGGGACATAACGAGATCTTGGGATAATTTGTGCAATTTAAAAGGCTATTTTGACGTCGTGCCATAGCAACGCTACAAACCGGTCATTTATATACATTTTAGATATTCACTTGTCTTTAAATATTAGAAAATATACAGATTCACAGTTAAGATAAGAAGATAAGAAGTTAAGATTTAATATCCTTTTATTACAATTAATATAAAAATTTGACTGAGGCCAGTCGTGGTGCAGGGGCACAAAGCGTGACTGTAAACGCGACTTGTAGGCGGTTGTAGGTTCGATTAACACTCAAGAAAATTTAATATTTTCATTACTTAGTTCTGGTGTCGAAGCAAAGCGCGGCATTGAGTTCCGTCACTCAACGCAACGTAACGCACGCAATGCAGAACTAGGCGAAAAATGGGGAACGGAGTGTCTTAACAATAGGTTCCGTCTACCAACTCTACTGTGTGCGAGATATAGCGTGACACTAAAAAAATTAAAGCTTTAATTATATTTATTATTGCATGGCTTTTAATTGGCCAGAGCTGGTTACACCATCGCCTCTTTTGTGCCCAGATAAGTATTTCAATGATTAAATGAAAACAAAGGACAGCTAGCGCGTTGACAAATTTTCCAATAATCCTTTAGCACCGTAAAATACTATTCGGGCAAAAATGTTGAACTCTGAAACGCGAACACGTTGCTTTTTTACACTTTAATTAATCTGTTGAAAATTCCGAAAAAAAATGCCGTAAAGCTATAATAAAAATTCACTAAAACATTACCATATTTTGTACGTAAATATTTTTTTTACAGTTATAGATGGAAAGTAGGAAATTTAATAAGCCTAGATTAATTTAGTGAGCTACTAATTACAATAGATTCTTTAAAAAAAAGCTCAATCAGCACATATATGTATATGTATACTACATTTAATATTCTATCAGCGACACACGATTTGTTCGTGTGCTGATTGAGCTTTTTTTTAAAGAATCTATTGTAATTAGTAGCTCACTAAATTAATCTAGGCTTATTAAATTTCCTACTTTCCATCTATAACTGTAAAAAAAATATTTACGTACAAAATATGGTAATGTTTTAGTGAATTTTTATTATAGCTTTACGGCATTTTTTTTCGGAATTTTCAACAGATTAATTAAAGTGTAAAAAAGCAACGTGTTCGCGTTTCAGAGTTCAACATTTTTGCCCGAATAGTATTTTACGGTGCTAAAGGATTATTGGAAAATTTGTCAACGCGCTAGCTGTCCTTTGTTTTCATTTAATCATTGAAATACTTATCTGGGCACAAAAGAGGCGATGGTGTAACCAGCTCTGGCCAATTAAAAGCCATGCAATAATAAATATAATTAAAGCTTTAATTTTTTTAGTGTCACGCTATATCTCGCACACAGTAGAGTTGGTAGACGGAACCTATTGTTAAGACACTCCGTTCCCCATTTTTCGCCTAGTTCTGCATTGCGTGCGTTACGTTGCGTTGAGTGACGGAACTCAATGCCGCGCTTTGCTTCGACACCAGAACTAAGTAATGAAAATATTAAATTTTCTTGAGTGTTAATCGAACCTACAACCGCCTACAAGTCGCGTTTACAGTCACGCTTTGTGCCCCTGCACCACGACTGGCCTCAGTCAAATTTTTATATTAATTGTAATAAAAGGATATTAAATCTTAACTTCTTATCTTCTTATCTTAACTGTGAATCTGTATATTTTCTAATATTTAAAGACAAGTGAATATCTAAAATGTATATAAATGACCGGTTTGTAGCGTTGCTATGGCACGACGTCAAAATAGCCTTTTAAATTGCACAAATTATCCCAAGATCTCGTTATGTCCCATAATATGAATAGATTAGGGATAATATCGGAGATATCGGGTTCGAACCTGATTTAAAAAACAACGCTTGAAGCGACGAGGTCATTGTTACATCTTAGTTTTATGGAGCCAACAAACGAGCGTCCATTGTGTTGTAGCGATCGATTTAACCAACCGGCGACGCAATATCGCCGAGCAAAACGACTACGAAAGTTGATTGCGCTTTTGAATTGTACGAATACCGTACTTAGTCGACATGGGCGGGCGATAGCTTTACTCCTCTTCTTTCGGTATCATCTCAATTTTAAGCTTAATTTTATAAAGCTTTTTATAAATGTTATTATTATATAAGTACGTTAAATATTAATATATTGTTGTGTGTTTATTTATTATATAAATAAATATTTTAGTTACTAAAGATTTTCTAAATCGACTTTCATAAAGTAAATTGAATTGAAGTCACATAAAAAAAAATGTATTCTTCACTAATGCATATGAAGTACTTTATTATATGCTGAAATAGCTTTTTTCATTCAATTCATTTAATTTCGACACGTTTGCTGGTAACAATGCAGCTTACAAATAAGAATTACACATCAGCAAAGTTATTTCTGAATTTATAATATTTATAAAACTAGAGATATGAATTTGAATAGTGGTGACATAAAGTATTATTTTTGTTATTACTATTTCAGTGCTCCAGCTATTTGCATCATAGATTGAAGGTGCACTCTAAGAAGATTCATTAATTCAGACATAAAAGCGGAATGCAAATTGGAAAATCTACAAAGTATGCGGTATAACGAAGTTTGTGGTCGTGGAGGTGCTAATTTTGGCTTGCGAACTTTTGTTTTGTAGATTCCTTGCATTACTTATTGCTGTTTCTTGTTCTGCCGCTATTGGCTATGAATTTATAATGAAATTAATAAAACGTGAAGGCTGATCATAGTATTGGAACTAAATCTTACTCGTCGATATAATTAGAAATGAATATGTAGCCAAAAAAGCCTGTACAAAAAAAATCCTTTACATAAAATAACAATTTTATCCGAAACAATAAATTTAATGGATATTTAAATAAATATTTTTCAGGTTATGTCTATTAATCTAATATATAAATACTAAGTACCGCAATTTGGATGAACGAAAATTAAGTAAGTATCTACAATACCTATTTGTCAAAGTCGCGGTGAACAGTTTTTGTGTATTCAGAACGTTAAGGAAAGTTTTTATTAAATTTCTTTTGCGACGTTTCATTTCGACCTTCAGTTGCGAGCCTGACAAATGGTACGTGCCCGTTCAAAAGAATATAATCTACTCGAACTCTTTAGAAAGAATATTAAATAAATATCGATAGTATAAGCCTATTGACATTGGGAGAGTATGTTCGATCGAGTACATGCAAATGAAGACATCTTGTTCGGAGATGTTTGCACGTTTGGGTAAAAGGACCAAGATGTTAGACCATCAGTGTCGTTCGAGCCTCGTTCCTACCGTGGACACGTTTTGGGTAGTACTGCCTTATCGCAATTTACACAGTTGTAACAGCTTTATAACAATTTAGGGGACCTATATTGGCATTTAATTATTTATTATTGTTGAGCTACACTGAATTAAGGACTATTAATGAAAGCTATGTTTAGGTATAATAGGACTTCAAACAATTTAATACCAAAGTTCATTACGTATTCGCATGCTAGGAGAAATAATATAATTAAAGCTTATTTTTTAGTTACGAACAGCAAATATTATTGAGGAGTAAAATGTATGTAGATATTTAAATATTGGAACTTTTAGAGGCTCCAATGTTATTTATAAATTAGGTAGTTTCCAGAAAAAAAGATATTTTTTTACTTATTAAAGAATTCTTTCAACAGCTACTACAATGTTAGTTTAAATGCCAACGTGGATCATTTATCGTATAAACCTGACTCCCTGTATGCGTATTCGTTGAAATAAACGTAAACTTAGAGTAATGTATCTTATTGATCCCATTGCATACGTCTAAATCAATGCGCGACAAAGTTAAATCCCCTCTAAATGGATTTACGAGGGTACACAAGTCGCACCGGGCTACAGATTCAGGATATGATGTCGTCTAATTTACTTAACATTTTTTACTTCCGTTTTAAGATAACTAAGTAAGGGCTTATTCGAATGGAATGATTAAAAATTAACTTTCTGACCATTACTTTTTTTTCAGCTTCTTGTGACCTTGTGTTAAGGCACTCCGGTCTCCACTTTCCGACGGTTTTTTCGAGGCACTGCGTGTTGAGTGCCAGAGCGAAGAAATGAAAATATTAAGAAATAATAATTCATTCCCTCGAGTGGGATCAAACCCACAACTGTCGCGATACAGTCACACCCTTGTGCTAATGCGTCACGACGGCCTCAAATATTATTCAATATCGGTGACCATATTTATTTTTATTCGTATCTTGTTCATGTTCTATAAGCTATGTCATATAACGTTAATATTTACAACCTATAAAATATTGTAATAGGTCCAAGGCTGTACATGAGTATAAAAGAGATCAGTATACGAGTATACTGATCACATTGAGTTTTAAAGATAAAAAGAGACAATCTGGTTATTTTTCGAGTATACTAAAAATTACTAACATATTCTTTCATCATGGTATTATGTTAATATAAAAATATCTATAAATCTGTACGTACCTTTTTTATTAAACTTAATATATAATATATTAATAATCTGGAGAGCCAAAAATAGGCATTTAACTTAGCAAAAACAGCAATTTACTAAAGTATTAGTTTACCTATTGTTTAATGCTTATATCAGGTAACACATCCACTAACAGCATTCTGATGTCGCAGACAACAATGTAACGGGAGAATATCACACAAATATAATATTATATTATAAGCGAAACTATTTTATTAAAGTGAATAAAGTAATAAACGTTAGAGCTAATATTTTTTTGGTATTTTGATCTGCTAATGGTATAGTCAATCGTAAAGTAAATGAAGTTTGTATGTAAACGGTACAAGCTATTTAAGTTAAGCGATATTAAAAGAGCATCAAGGGAGTCGAAGTACGCAGATCCTACGCAAATACATACATACACACATATATACATTGTGCGAAGTTAATTGCCGTTGCACCCGCCGCGCCGCGCAGTACTGGTTCACTTTTTACGCAGCACAACTGCCTGTAATTGACTTGTTCACGTCTAATTATGTGCGGGCTTTGGCAGGCTTTACTGTAACAACGAAATTACTTTATATTACTAAAAATACTATTTATTGAAAATGCAAGTTGCATCACAGATCAGCTACAGCAACTCTGCCTACCCAGGCAGAGGGAACCCAGTGTTAAGACACGTCATTCCTCATTTTTCGGTGAATTCTGGACGCCTTGCGTATTGTGTGGCTGGACTCAACCGCGATTTGACTCCACACTAGAGCGAAGAAATGAAAATATAAATATAAATAAATATTTCATATCGAGTGGGAATCGAACTGATAACCAGTCGCGTTTTCAGTCACAAACATATGCCTGCGCCATAAGTGGCCTTTGCACTTCAGACGATTGCATTATAATAATATTATAAGAAAATTATGCTTTGATATCTTTTTCAGGTAACGGTGAGATGTTCTTATATTAGTTCTTATAATAGGTTTAACACATTGGTGCGAAGAAACGGTATCGTGACTTACGTGACACGACAAAAATATTTAATGTCGATTCCAGTTTATTGGTAGCTGTGTACTTAGTTTTGCCCGTGTATTTGCTAGCTGGAGTGGCGGCCTCACGCGTCGCTGACAAGAAATGCAATGGACTGCCCGTCATCAATTAACATAATTGAAAACCTGACACACACGATCCGAAATAAAATATTGTCTTTGGGATGGAACGGAACGTACAGACGCCATTAAACGGAATGAGTCGCATTGAATAAGTAAATAACCAAATAGAATTCCCTTAATAGCTTGAATCAATTAATATATTAAAAAAAAAACTCAAATAAATTGCATAGAATAACGAGAATGTTTTGAAAACCAAATTTTAAGAAATGGGAAAATATTTATTATCTTCCTGACATTAATGTTATTTGTTTGTCAAATTTTGTTTTTACGTTATACTATTATATCTCTTTAACAGAAAATAATTCTGGTGCCTTTTTAACATTTTTGTTGTGTTATTCCACATTTAGGAAAGAAAAATACTATCTATAGAAATGCTAACAACATAAATAAATTGTATCAAGCATATACGGTTGGTGGAGCAAAAAGGGAGCGGCGTTTTCAGGCCCGCTGCGTTCTAATTTTTATACGTTTTCTTAACAAGTATTTCTGGTGTCTGGTGTGTTTTAAGAAAATATACCATCCTCTAGGATAAAAATAACAGACTCACTCGCAGCATAGCTTAAACATCGAGTTTGACTAATAAGGCATAATTCAACTATTACATTGGATACGTATCGAAATTTCTATATTACACACAACTTATATTACGCTTTATGAACAAAACATTGCGAATATAGTACCGGTAATTACAGTCCGATAGTATCCTATAGCCAATTTGAAATGGCATTTCATCAACTGCGTTCTATAGTTATCATATACGTATATAGCTTTATTGAAATAATAATCGGTAAATAGTTTCGTTTAAAGCGATTGTAAATTACTAAATCGGTATTATGTTGTCACTTTATCGCGCGCGGGATTATTTTAATGACATTGGATATGGCTATCGGCGGTTACCGAACGAAATAACGTATGCAATTCTTCTCTTTAACACCCGAAAGGGTTCGTTCGAATGGTAAAAAATATAAGAGATTTCGAATTATGGTATCGTATTTCTTGTGATCGGTTCGGTAATAGGTATAAATATTGATATCGGGAATCTATGCTGCGGGGCACATTGTCTGAACACCTGCCCGTCCGTCGCGTATCGTTGCTGCGAGCAATATCTACGGGTAACCCCGCATAAATATCCATGATGTTTCAATTTATATTCATGATATTAGTAAGTCAGATGGAATGCATGTCGCATTTGATTTCCTTTGCTGGTTAAATAAATAGCAGGCAAACTTGTACACTTTCAGTGGAGTCGAATTTTGAACTTACTTTGTCTAAAGAAAAGTATATAAAAGTTTATTTTTAACGCATGAAAAAAGAAACTGGACGTGGTCCTCTACTCGACGTGTGTGTATTCTTGGAATGCGTAAACTCATAATTGTTTAATAAGCATTTTGAGAAAGTTTTAATTTATTGGATAGAGTATATTCCATAGTTGGTTGGTTGGATATGAACGTAGGAAAAAATTTTGGTTGGATTTTTTTAAATGTAAGAAAATAAAAAAAGAGAGCGAATTATTCATTTATTTAAATGTATTCTTTAGCCCAACTTTATATTAATTTCTAGAAATTAAAGTCCCATAAAATCTCAATCCCCTAAAGAGAAAAAAAGAGAATTATTTATTCATTCTTCACTTAATGATTTTATTATTGATTTGGGTGCACATTATTCATCACATACAGTGCAGTTTTATTATATAATTAATTTGTAAAAAAAACATAAGAGTAGAAGAGAGCTAAAAAGAGAGAGATATTAAATTAAATAATAAAAAAAAAATGAAAAGTTAAAAAAACTGAAATAACATTTTAAACTTTTTAAATTTTATTAACCATAATAAAAAAAAGTCTTTACACTGACTAATATAAAAAATCTACATAAATATATTAAAGTTATTTCAAGTCACGCCAAACAAACAATGTGACCATTGTTATACCTGTATATCTATCTATACTGATACAATAAAGCGGAAGAGTTTAATTGTTTGTGTTTTAAAAAGCTAATATCTTTGGACCTACTATACTAGATCCTAGTGTTTTTTTGTTTTGTATGAAAGCTACATTCTTCTGGAAAACTATAAGCTAAATAACTTTACGATAAAATTCTTAGTTAGCCTTAAACAGTAAAATAATAATAATTAGGATCGCGATCATATTACATTAGCCGCGTGCGCTGCAGAAATAGTTAAATATATTGTACATTGTGTTACAAAAACATTCAGTTTCATTAGTTCCAAAATAAAATCCCCATACTTATCTGATTATTGGACAAGGATATTGAAAGTTACGAGCGAAAGTTAATCCATCATCAAAGAAATTTTATGAAGATAAGCTTTGGCTGTGTACTGTAGCAATCCTTTCCTCATCGCAACAGACACGTAATGCTTGCATTTTCTCAAAATTATGAAAAATGTTTGAATATATAAATTATATTATTAATCTTAAGGCAAATGCTGTATAATACAACAACTATAGGTGGTATAAGGGCGAAGCAGAAAATGTATCGCTAGTATGTTATATACAGAGTAAAAGTTAATTTATAAAATTAATGAAATAAATTATAATTCTTCTGGATTTAAGGTGTGCCGAATATCACTCAATAGGTAATTGTGGGTTAGGTTCCTGAAGAGGACTGGAGAAGTGAAGTTATATTAGATTATTGTAAAACAATACAAAAACATTTTCATGTGGTTCAGTATATTTTATTCAAGATATTTTATTTTTCAATGAGGCCACGAAAATTTAAGAATTTGCAATGTTAGTCCCTAGATGAAAATGAACCGTGATAGATTACTTACCTTAATTCTCCTACTGCACATGCGACGAGAGAAGCTGTTATTAAAACACAAAGATAATAAAAGACAATGTCAAAATAATTTCACAAATGTTATAGGTACATACACTAGTATCATAAATATCCTCTTTACCGAAATGAATTTTGCACTGGGTAAAATATATATACATATAACAAGATTTATAATAAAGGATTAGCGTTACGAAACCTTGTATTCCTAGAATCTAGTTTATGACCCGGAAAATCTGCATAAAATATTTCTGTTATGAATTCGCTGCCGAGAAATATTTGTTTTGTATTACTATTGTTTTACAACTTAAATTAAAATGATGAAACTCGAATAAATTGCACATAATACGGAATGATATTGCATTTTTTTATATTCCTCAGTAAATAGGCTTAATTTTTTCTTAAATGTAACTTTTGTTAGGTCTTTTAGTTGACGCAGATTTATTGTTTAATAAAATTGAACGTCGAGTTTGGATGAATTTACTAAGTTTTCCAGTTGCTTATCCCATTGAGCTGAAAATACGTGAATACCAGATATAATAAAAATAAAGGATAAAATAAGGAAAGTGAAAATTTACAGGTATTTCATATAAAAAAAATTGGTTAATTTCGTACAAAATGAGTGCATGCGTCTGCCAACTTAAGTTTATCAACTGTATTCGCCGCTCAATCCTAAAAAGCCTATGTAGTTCCATAGACCATTATGAAATTTGGCAGGAAGTAAGAACTTGCAGTAGAATTAAAGAAAAAAACGAAAGAGTGCATACTAAGTTTAAGTTTAAATGAAGTTTTTGTCAACTTTTATAAATTGCACTTCCCATTGAGTTGCAAACGTAAATTGGCACGGAACCGTCGGTGGATGAGTCTGACTCGCACTTGACCGGTTTTTTAATTTATTAAGCCTTAAGCTTATTTGGAAATAAACAAACGATTTAGCTAATATTCATTTACTTGAATACTATATTTTTATTTAGTAAAACAAATTTCTCTATTTTATTTCTTAGTAATTCATATACCTAATGAATATTTTCTAAGTTCCCCTATTCTCAAATCTTCACATCGCAAAATTTCAGATTTCTATACAAATAGGGATCACTCGGATGTAACGAGAACTTTGTTACACAATCATCTTGCTAGTTCAAACGGCAGCTAGTCCGGTCCGGTCTGAAAGACTGAGGGTCACCTTTGTGCTCAGAAGAGTTTCTGGTCTGTTGAATTGTGATTTGTACAAGACTAATGATGTAGCCATTTTCAGTTACTTAATGCGCTTTGATATACTTTATCACTGGTGTCGAAGCTCAAGAATTACAAACGAGACCGAAGTTTAAACGCAACTAGCTAAACTATAGAAAACGAAAATAATCTCAAAAGTTCAGTAATTACAAAAGACAACTACAATTTGTATTTGGCGTTATTTTAACAGTTTTGACCAAGTTTCCTTATTAAATTTGGCCTTAGCATTGTTCGAAGTTGCAGATAGCGTTGTAAGCGTTTCGCCGGTGTTCTGCTCTCGTACACTCAATTCAGCACCGGCTTTGCCAGCAGCGCATAAATCGAAAGCGGCTTACATACGTGACTGCTCCAGCTTTTATTTACATCCATTACACATTTATATAGATCAATTTTTAAAATCTCTAAAGTGCTTAAGCGAGTACCTACCTACTTAAAAGACCTCGCTTTTAAAATCAAATTACTTCTTGCTTAAGTAGCTTTGTTTACATCGCCGTCTAAGTTATTATAACCCTCTCGCAACCAATTAAGTTAATATTTAGAATTCAGGAGGAAGAAATTGAGGATGTCATTTAAGGATAATTGCTGTTGAATATTTTCATTAAGTGATGATAATCTTCCGTTAACGGCTCGGCTGTGTAGTGAAGAAAATGGTAAGCAGGAATGCCTTCTTATTATTAAATCTAGTGCTACCGATAACCATTTGCATTTTCAATCTTAGAAGTAAGATGAACCGATTTTTCATTTTACTATCGCATATTTTAAGTAAGCTTTTACTTTGAAATTTTTTGTTTTAAATTTAAGCGGTGTCATGTCCTGTAAATTAATTGAGTTGGTGAACTGTAATAGAAGTGTATCGGTGTTTACTGAGCGGGGCGGACTTAATAAGCAAGCGGCTTGTTGTAGTTTGACAGAGTGATTTAATAACGTGGCGCGATCGTTTCAGTAAATCGAGTTTTGCTCAGAACGAAACTGAAGTACAAATAAGTTGCGGACTAAATATATCGTGTGCGCAATCTCTTAAATATTTTCATAATGTTTTTGCAGCCGAGTTGACGGAATGTTTTCGTCTTTTAATATAAAATGACACCAAAGGGATGGATATAGAAAAATATGTGATCATTACAATAATTAAAAAAAATCAATATGCTTAATTGAAAAACATTTTAATTTTAAGCCATTTCAATTGAGACAACATTTTATTTCCCGAGATAAACGCTCTTGACAAACAAAAACTATAGAACTATAGAAAATTGCAAATTTGTCGGTTTTCATGGTATAAATGGCACTTATTTTACACGTTAATGATAGTATGTCCCTAATAAAAATTGCGATTTTTTTTTTGGTTTTTAGGCAGTTTTAACTCGGTCAGACCAATAGGTAAAACTTGAGAGAAAATACACACAAAAATTTGTATAAACTAATTAAAAAAACTAATAAATATATTCACAATAGATGCGTTCGTCAAACCTCCATCTCTCATCTCCACCCTTGGTGAGAATCTAACTCACGCCTCTCAGAACGACTTACCGCGGCATGCCAATCAGCTGTAAGCTATTTCCTATGAAAAATTATGCTTTAAAAACATTGCAAGAGATATTAGACTGTTTATATGATATACGGTTGAAATGTTAAAATGTTTTATTACTCAAAGAGAAACGATTTCGTTTCGAACAATAACTGTACGGCTGTGTGTATTTTCGCATACTTAGTTGGATTTTGAAAGCATACTTAAGCATACATATTGCTGTCTGTATTGCTAATAATAACGGCATTTAATGAAATAATATATATATATATATATA
>DVQM01000228.1:0-21115 GCA_018231645.1 Heliconius ricini | reverse complement strand
GTTGAGTGGCAGAACTCAACGCCGCGCTTTGCCTCGACACCAGAGCGGAGAAATGAAAAATAAATATTTCATCTCCTCGAGTGGGGATCGAACCCACAACCAATATGTTTTTACAGTCACACTTTGTGCCACTGCGCCACGACTGGCCTCATAATAAAATATAGTTATTTAATACACTATAATAGTTTAATTTAATATAGGTATTAAGTTAAAAATATAGGTACCTACCTAAGCTTCAACCGCCACACCACATATTACATAAAAATTATTAATAAGTTTAGAAAGATTCTATATATTTTTAACTTATTTATCTAATTAGTATATAGAACTATCTATTTAAAACGAATAAGAACGTTTTAAAGCGTTTTTTATGCAATTGAGTTCAATTGTTGGTCCAAAAATGATGTCTATTTGTCTTCGCATTATGGCTTTAATGCTATAAAGAGATTTATGTGTCATCGTTAAATTTATTACAAACAGACTTGAGGTAAACAAGTAAAAAATTGATCCATACGTTCCGTCCCTTTCGCGACATGCCGTCGGGGTGTGTGTTGGAAAGAGACAACACGTCTCCTGGGTGGCCACAGGGTTGTCTCTGGAAAGTATAGATTTATCAGTGTGGTAATGACGAAAGATGAAGTATGCATTATAATATTTAAATTATAAATACCGTTACATATTTTTTTTGCTTAATTTTCATTAATGTTCTCGCTAAGCGTAAAACTTAATCTCAAAGTTGTAGGTACTTAATACTTAATTACTGAAGTTCGATGAAGCGCGTCTAAAGCTTGGTTACGGTAAAAGATAAAAAAGAAAGTTAAAGTAATAAATAGGTATCTATTTTAATTATTTTTGTCTATTTAGCTAAAAAAAAATCTTTTAATATTATGAAGAAATGATCTAGAAATAAATTAACTGAAACATTAAGTTTAATCGTTTAACGTAGGTATCTAAATCTACTTTACTAAATTAGCTATAGGTAGTTATAATTAATTTAAAATAAAAAACAGTTGTATTCCGCGCACAGCAGGGTAGGTAAAGGGAACCTGGTGTTAAAACACTCAGTTCCCCACTTTCCACCAAGATATGGAGGCATTGTGTGCTGAGTGGCGGAACTCAACGCTGCACTTTGCCTCGACACCAGAGCGAAAAATGAAAATATAAAAGTAAATAAATATTTCATTTCCTCGAGTGGAGATCGAACCCACGACCAGTCGATTTTACAGTAACACTTAGTGCCCCTGCGCTAAGACTGGCCTCAGTTACTATAGTTAATATAAAATAATTATAATTCCCTAAAATACAGGGTTGCTTCTCACTTAAACTTTTTTGTGTTTACAACACAAAAAAAAAACTTTTTTACATAAGCATATAAACAAATGTAAGATATTTCGATAGCCCTAAGAAATAATAATGACAAGGACACACTAAGACGTAGGTATTATACTTGCGCAAGATTGGATTGTGATTCTCTATCTCCTATTGGATTGGACCCTAATTACGTATCGTATTTTGTTTTTAGTATTACTACATTAAATATTGCAGCTAAGTACCCATATATATCATGTTTTAAGCTTCACGCTGTATTCCGCTCATAGCGGGTAAGTAGAGCTCAAAAGGAACATGGGAACCTAGTGTTAAAATACTTCCGTTCTCCATTTTCCGTCGAAATATAGAGCCTTTTGTGTTGAGTGGCTGAACTCATCACAGCGCCAAGCCTTACCAGAGCGATATAGATACAACTATATTAATAATTTACAATAATTTTAAATAATTACAATGTTACAATAAATTGATACATAAAATAAATAGGTCACAATATATCTATATTTGTTTTTTAAACAGGTACCTACAGTAAGGTAACTTACTTACATTTACTTTTATTCGAAGCCGGTCAATAAATGCGCCACCAAAGAAGAACTATTTATTCCGTGCAAAGGAGGCTAAAATTAAGTTGTCAGAGCGTAAGTTAAAAAAAACGAGTTTCACAGAAGTTGGTATCGCCGTACCTACGCCGTACGCGTGATAATAATTCCATCTCGGTAATCGGTAAGTTTAAAACAGAATACTTAATAATCGGAATATTCCCCTTTCAGCCTTTGTGCTGTGCCTGTGTGCGTGTGTGTGTGTATTTGTTTTGTTTTATAACATTTGAATAAAGAAATTTAACTTTATTTGTCGCCGTGTAGTAAACTTTTACCTAATGCTATATCATTTTTTATATTAGGTAAAAATTAGATTGTTTATTATTGTTTAATTAATACTTTATTGTGTAATAAACAACATGAAAAACAATAACATTTTTATCAATTGAAATCGAATCGTTGTCACAAACAACAAATGGGAAAAAATACTGTCGAATTGATGACCTCCTTTTCTTACAGAAGTCGGAATAAAAAGAAACAAATTGTATAGCAAGCATTACTTATAAATAAAATCCTTGCTTGCTGTAGTATGGCAGTAGGTACCTGCTACTGTATTTTTCATTGTATTAAGTACCTACACAACTATCATAATCCAAGTATAAAAAGGACGTTGAGTTTTTTTGATTTGAGTTTATTTGCAGAGGGAATCTAGTGTTAAGACACTTCGTTTCAGAATTCGGCAGAAAGTGGGGCTTTCTGCCGAATTCTGGAGGCATTACGCGTTGACAGACAGAACTCAATGCCGCGCTTTGCCTCGACATTATTAATATATCTTCTGGTAACACCAGAAGATATATTAATAATGTCGAGGCAATTTAATCAGTTAAGTTTTGTAATCATTACTTATATTTATAAAATATAAGTCATATACTCCATAAGTGAAGTCTATAGGTATATATGAGTAGGTAGGTAGGTACTCCCTGTTGCAGCCAGCGCGGTGTGAGGTATCGATATTCTTAGTAAATCGATGGTTTTAAAAGAAACTTGAAAAAGCTTGTAGCGCGTAATACGCCGTATTTACGATGATTGTACACGCAATTTTTAAACGGGTAGGTTATTTATTAAACAAATAATAGCGGTTGTTAAAGTTGGTATTATCTGTGAAAAAGTACCTAGAGGCCGTCGTGGCACGGGAGCAGCAGCTTCCGACTGTAAAAGTGACGGTAGTGGGTTCGATTTCCACTCGGGGGAATTAAATAATAAATATTTTTATTTCCTCGCTTTAGTAATGAGGCAAAGCGCGGCTTTGAGAACAAAAATTCCACAGAATGTGTCTCAATGGTGAATAGAGTGTCTTAGCACTACCTTCCCATCTTATGCATAATATCACGTACATATATATAGAATAGGATGAAAAAATATTTTATTTATATAAATCCTTTATGATGTTTCATTATTTTTGATGATCAATCATTTTTGATGTTTTCATCTAAAAACAATAGGGTTAAATTTGTTAAACTGCAACCGCTTCATGTAACCGAGTTGGGTTATTCAGAATCGGCTCTTTTCACCGGCTATGGTAAGTTAGAGAAAGTATGGCGTCAAGTTCCGCCACTCAACACGAAGTTACTTGAATTCAGATGTAAAGCGGAGAACAGAGTATTTTGACACTAGATGTAGTTATAGAAGGCAGACGCTGCCAAAAAGCATGTTGCCATTGTGACTGAACGTGATGGTTGAGGGCTTAAAGTAATCGCAGTACTTATGATTATTAATATAGAGGTAGTGTGGCGCAGTAGGCCGCATTTGACTGTAAATGCGGCTGTTATTGGTTCGATTCCGCTCGGGGCATCATACTAATTATAATTTCCTCCTTTTGTCAGTTGAGTTTCAAGACTCGATATCTCAAAAGTTGGGAACGCACGCAGTGTCTCGACACTATGTTCCCTTGGTCTACCCTGCTGTACGGTAAAAAGCGTTAAGCTACTTTAAAATATTAACGTACTATATACGTAATAACGTAATATTTAAATTAATATGTTTCACCTTTTTTGACAGTTTAATCTGTAGCAATGGGTTTCGCCACCCAGCACGCAGTCTCTAAATGACGTGGCTAAACGGCAATTATTATTTTTTGTGAGCACATATTTTTTTCACTTTTCTTTTGATGACACACACCTCTATACCACACATTTTAAATTGACAATATGTTGATTGCAGACTGTAATAAAGTATCTTATAGGTATAATAAATAAGGTCAACAAATATAGAATTTTATATAATATTTTACATAAAGACATAAGACAAAGGTACTTAATATATCTATAGGTTTTAATCTTTATATTGAGCACAATAAGATGAGGCCAATCGTGGCGTATACTTGTGATGCGGCTGTAATCGCGACTTGTTGTGGGTTCGAATGGCAGTCGAGAAAATGAAATATTTAATATTTTTAGGTTCCTGGCTTTGGTGACATAGAAAAGCGCGGCGTTGAGCTGTGCCACTCAACACGCAATGTTCATGGGCATATCTATAAATATTTTTCAAATTTTAGTTTCAAGCAAATTCGTTCATATGAAATTTTATTTCTGGGTTATTTTTTTATTAATAAACTCTCCTAAGAATATAGCAATGCCTATAGCGGAAAGTGGGGACGGAAGGGTCTTAACGGGACCACAATATCATAACGCTAAATTTACAGGTTCCCTTTTCTCTAACCTGCAAAAACAAACAAAATACAACGTAAAGCTAAACAAAGTAAAACAGTGTCGGGTAAAGTATGATTATAGCTTAGGGCAGTAGTACCGAATTGGCAATAGTAGCTTTTTCTATTTATTCTGTACTTTTAATTAGCTCTGATATTTTAGTAGACAGTTAAGTTTAGAGAGGAGAGAAGAGAAGTTTATCTTATATTATAAGAGTAGTATTTTGTGAATGCTATAGATACCTATATTCGTTATAAGTAGATCAATTTTCCTCATAAAATATCATTTCATTTGGTGTTGTAATACTTTGTGAGTAAAACTGATCTATATTATATATACATTGTAATTTTTTTTCTAGCGACCTAAAAGTGAAAATAAAATAGTATTTATTCAATTATTTATAAAAATAATTCAATAAATAATAAAACAAATAAATATATATTTTTTGGGCAATATAAAAATATATCAACCCAACCACAGCCAACGTAACAAATGATCGAGCACTAGCACTTGTCGCAATCACTTTAAATCAATTCAGCAAATACGGCATGACCTAATTCCACTCCCCGTGCGGTCTCATTTAGGGACGTAATAAAACCTCTTTTTGACATATCCGTGGCAAAATGCCTAACCGATATGACCCTTTACTCCGCTAAGGTGTTAAGAAATCGAAACAGATTAAGTTTAAAATTGATCTTTATTTATATGTAGTTAGAGTATATATTGGTGTGTGTTGTGTGGCTCGTTTATTAGAACACAAAGGCGCCGAACGCAGCGGCGATCCCTTTGATCCGACCGCCTGTAATTACGTAAGTGTGTTCAGAATGCATTGGCTCTTAGAGGATTTCTAGAGTTTAAGTTTCAAACGTACGTGAAGATTTTGATTATATGAAAATTTTAATATTTTTGGTCTTTTATATCTTAGTTTCGATGATAAATTATTTCGACTATAGACTATTTATTTAAATAAATAAATAGTACTCAATTATTTAAAGAAATAGGTGCTTAATTGTTTTCTATAAAGTTCCATCATTGCAATGCCAATGCTTACGGTATTATCAATAGGGTGTTGAATAATTTTACTTCAAACAAAATTACTAGGTATTCCCTCAAATATTCAATATTAAAAAGCTAATGCTTGGTTTTTAGTTAGTTTGTTTGGTAGGTACGTAAACAAAGTTTTTTTTATTATAAATAATAGGGTAAAGGTAAAAATATCGCAAATATATCTAGAATCTAGATACCTGCCAGTTATTAGGTAAACCTACTTAATAAGTAAGAATTAAAAAAAAAATTTAATAAATCATTTATCATTGAAATATCAAGATAGCTAGCTATAATAGATGAAGTTCGTCAGCAGTGCTTTTCAGTTTTTTTTTTTCATTGAAACCAGAGAGTGGAGATTAGCGAGTTAAGTTCATAAATCCATTTTTTTATTTTATTTTGAATTTCAAACAATTAAAAGCGCAGGGGCACAAGCGTGTCACTGTAACCGCTACAGGTTGTTGGTTTGATTCCCGCCTGAGGAAATTCAATATTTTGTTTATTTATTTTTCACTCCGGAAACGAGGCAAAGATCAGAATAAGTTGGGAACGGAGAGTCTTAACACGGAGTCCCTCTGCATATCTACTTTGTCTAGGATACAGTAGGTACCTACTTATAACGTGAAGCTATCAAAAATAAACTTTCTTTTGAATAATCTTATCTACATAATTATCAAGTAATAAATAAAACATTAATATTCTTAGGTATCTATACCTACAGCAGTTGCACGAGACCTTGGGTATTAGGTACCTTTACCTTATTATAATATTTTTTTAGTTTGTCTATTTTTCCTAAAATTACTACTACCTGCAGAAGGCAATTCTATTGAAATTTAATTTATTTGCGAAACCAAATTCACACGAATCATTACAAACACATTTTTCAATCTTAAACACCTCATTACATTCCAATACCAATCTATAAAATATTAGGATCCATACTTTCTCACGGTACAATAATACATTAAATTAGGTACTTTTCAGCATTCTATTATTGAGTTAATAATCAAAACTATATTTTATAAGACATACTATGTCACTTCCACTGTGTTTGTCCGTGGACGTTTCCGTTTGCAATTAAACCATTGTCATTAGTGTGACGAATTAACTATAGGGCGGCGGGCGGCGCGGGGGCGTGGCCTACTTCAAAGAAACCGACGCGAACACACAGATGCTTGCTATGGACGTGTGAGCGAGACGCAACGCGCATTCCTCAGTACAAAAGAGAGAGACACATATATGTGTGCGTGTGCTGGTAAAGTTCGAACGGGTTGATTCAAGATTGCCGGAATGGCGGATAGTGGTTGTGATTTGCGTTGTCGATAAAATGTTATTTTAGTAGTGTTTGTTTCGGTTTTGTGGGCCGACGTTGAGATTATGTTTGTGAGATTTGGTTGTGTTGTTGTAATGGATTTGAGTCAGAAATATTTTTTTACCACTTTTATACATAACATATTGACTTTTTATTAGGAACTTATTTATAGGAATTTAAAAAATTCTGCGTAAAAACACTTACATCAAAATAAAAAATGGTCGTAAGGATCGTGACCCGAAATTTATAACTTTTAATCAATATTAATATCAGAGACACGTTTAACTGTTAACTAATTTATTACGCATGCCATTATGGTGTTTCATTACAAAAACTTTAAAATTCAGTATTTTTGCTGTAAGTTCAGACATAAATACCTATACTATTACTATAAATAAGGTAAAGAAAAATATGGTCCCTACTAATGTTGTATATATACCCTACCTAAGCTTAATAATATTATATTGCATCTAGTATCATCAGTAGTGTCTAAAAGTTAAGGGGTATCGGATTAACTGAAAATTTAATAAATATTTTATAACACTTAATAAGAGAGTCGATATCGATAAAAGCAACAATTTGCGCACGCGCAACTCTAGCGATAAATCTGTGCCGCTAAAGAAGCTTACGTCATTGACGTATTGTTTATAAATCAGACACCGCGCATAGCTTTCAAGTACCCGAGGGATTCGAAAATCTACAAATATTAATTAAAAATAACTATTGGTAGAGAATTTCTTAATGGATAATAAATATGTTTCTTATATTATTTATTTATATTTATAGAAAATCACTGGAACTGCGACGAAATAGCTTTATTAGCGTTTGTTAAAATTCTTTATGGTTACAATACAATTAGCAATTTATTTTAACTGTAATACCTGAAGCAGAAATGAGGCTGAATATAAATCATTACAACTATTTAAGATCATTCTAACAGGCCATTTAAGTATAAGTGATATAGTTATCAAAAGTATAAATAATCTACAAGCTTTCTCTCATAAACTCTAATACCAAAAAAGTGCGTTTAAAATCACAAAAGTCGAGCGACGTCCTTAATTCGATAATTGTAGGGTTGTAGCCATTAAATCGAATTATCTATGACACGTTCACTCAGAAGAGAAAAGCTAACTACTCATTAAGCGTAATACGACCAAAATAATTAGAGCTGTGACGTTCGAACAAAACAATCTTTTATTAAGGAGCGACAAGTGTAGAATAAGATGTAGAAGGTCCACATAAAGTGGTAGCGGGGTAATAGAATGGTTGCTGACTCATTCAGGTAGACACTTCAGATGCTATATGAAGTATCTTGAAAAGGCATTCCCACGATCGCCAATCTGATAATATTATATTTTTCAAAGGTAAGACTTTCTTATAACACTAAAATGTATTTTTAAGTTCGGCGCAATGCACACGATTACTTTGCAGAATTCGGGAATGATTAATTATCAGGTACAATTATGAAATTAACATTCATTTTTATACTTTGAGTTCGAGGCGTGTCACGAGCAGACCATTCAAGCCGCACCTAACGTTATCATATTGAATAAACAATGCGCAATTACTTAATTCTCACCATGATTTTATAAAACGTTTTAGAACTTACATAATCTGTTATATTTTTCTTCCAGAATAATCATATTTACTAAATGGGTGATAAAAATTTTTAAGAGTCTAATTAGAATGTGGTTAAATCATGCAGATTTCGGCACCTGTGTTATGGCTTAGTAAAATTAAATTTTAAAATGTTATTTCACCTTTTAAGATATTATTTATAAAGCATATTAAGCTATTAAAATTTTATAATAACCTAACAGCATAAATAAATCTTCGTATTATTTTTTATGAACGCGACAACTCGTATAGTAGCAATGTTAGTAAAAGTGCGAACAGACGCACACAGAGACGAAAAGCCTAATGCATTATAGCAGTTAGTTCTCGTCAATTAGAAATATGTGGATTTTGTAAAATTAAATATTAAAGGTGTTTTTTTCGATTAGATCTTTATCTTACCAGAAAACATAACCTTAATCGTACATAAGAGACATCAAATCTACATTTTGCGTTAGAGTTTACGTAGACAATAACAGTTGCACCAAGGACGTTACTAGCTATGGAGCGGCCAGCAGTTGCAATGTAGAGCATTAGACGGCCCGCAGGACCACGCCCGCCGCCCGCCGGCACTCGGGCAGCCGTTGGGCAATTAGCGATCATTTATCTTTACGCCTCTGTCAAAACTATGTCGCTCTGTCCGAAAACATTCTAAAACGCGCCATAATTAAGGTCCACTTGATTAATTTGACCATTCGAGAACTTTTGTACATCAAAATTGGGTTCTTTAAGGTGTGAATTAGACGATTTTTCTCGTTGATAAAGGTTGACGCGGACTGTAGCTTTGTTGCTAATTATGCACGGTTATCTGTTAAATTTATTTAATTATATATTTAGCCTCGACGTCGGAGTCAGATGTTTCCAACGTTTTGGAGCGTGATTGATGAGATGATCATTTTTTATAGCGTTTTATTATATTTCTTGTTTAGTTTTTGGCAGATTTTGGGACCTCGCGGATTATGTCTTTAGTCGGTCTCACCTTGACCGTCATTTATTAGGTGACACTTCGAAGGTTATCATCTCATTAGCAATTTACTGTTTATTGTACTATTATTTGTTTGATAGATAGATTTATGAATATATGCTATATATTTTTAGTCGCCTACACCATATTTAATTATAATTGATACAAGATTTAATTAATTAATTCTCACATTGCTATAAATATAGTTATAACGGAACATGCTTCAAATTACTATTCTAAAATTAAGAAACAAAACAAAGTATCCAATCAAAATGAATGAATTATATAATTTGTAACCGCCCGGATGCGACTGAAAATTATTTTAATCAAGCAGCGGAATCTAAAGTTCCAGTCATTAAGAGCAGGACCTGAAATTAACCGAACTTTAGTATTCACTCAAAGTAAAGGGGTTGTCCAAATTATTCAAACAACAATGCCTTTGCTTCCAAACCTGTAATTTCCTTTTTGTGCTTGTACACAATCGGCTACAGCTATTGTTGGGGAGATGTACATTGGTAATGCCCTAAGTGGCCCTAAATTTAGACCGCATTTTAGATACGAACGAAATAGATATTTAAGCTTTAAATATATATATTTATATATATATGCATACCCATAATTTTTAATTGATATTTAAAGACAAACTCGTTGTAGCAATAAGCTCGACCGAAATGACACTTGAATCATGTTCAAGCAACTAATCGCTATTAAACCGCCTTGTCAATTTATATTGTCTCGTAAGTAATTTCACATTCCCGACTCGATTGTGAGGCGTTATAATGACAGGAGGATGACGTATGGATTTGTCGCTTACGGCGTTTGGAGGCGCGCGCCGGCGGCCTCTTCAAAGAGGTGGGCTCCTTTGATGTTGCCGCGATGCCGCTTTTAGTGTTGTGTATCACTCTATGTAGACGTTTCATCGATATAATTGTTTTAATATTACCTATTATGGCAGTGGTACTTTAGTTAGGGGTAATTTACTATTTGTGGTATTTAATTTTAAAATTTTAAACGAAGTTGGCATAAATTATTCGTTTCTTAAGTAATATATGTATATTTTTCATTATTTTTAGTTTTATTTCTCTGTATTTCTTATTCTAATATTTTTCAAAAGCATATCTTAATCTAGGAAATGTATAATGTAATAGATAATAAAAAAAAATTAGATCATCTAACAAACATAAACTATTTTCGTCTTGATGTATTCATTTCCTTCTAATATAAAATCAATAAATATATCGATATCGATGATCACACTCGAACAACCGTCACGCGGCAATAAAGCGAATGGAGCACGTATTTTGACGTGGAGCGGCGCTTCTGGTCATCCATCCCTTTCACACAAATATCGCCATCTCGAGGTGTCTGGGAGGCTATTATAACGTTATAGCTTATAATACGGTCGACGAGTCGTGGCCGCCCTTAAGCTAGACTTTCTGAAGGTTTGTGCATTGTTCCATCGGAAAGTAAATAATTAAAAGAGAGAAAAATCTTAAAATCAAATCTGCGCAGACGTCTACAGCTAACTTCAGGGCGGCCACGACTCGTCGACCGTACTGTACGCTTCGCTATAAATTATGGTGCAATGGTATTATGCCTATTCTTTTAGGACCTCGGTTAGGCGAAGCGAAATTGACAGGTTCATTTTCTTAGTTTTCATTTTCTCAATAGTTAAATTGAATATTAGATAGTAGACTCATATGTATATAGTTAGGTATCTAAGTATGCACGGAATTGTTAGTGCATATTGCAATCATGAACTCTGATAAGTGATGTTGATGTGGGAACATATCTTGGTTATTATGGGATCATATATTGGTTTCGTATATTAAATTTTCTTGTTGTCGGTGTGTGGTTCTGTTTAAGAAAATCATAAATAAAATTATTTAGTATTTACTTACCTGTTGTTCGTTAACGTATGTATCTACATAGCAACCGTGTGACTATACCTGGGTTAGTATATAATATAGAATATAAGTAGGTTTAACCTGTTTAGCTTTTTATTCAGAATAGGTATTTGAAAATTTATCAATAAATAGGAAGTGTATACACTTTTTATATAACTTATATAAAAAGAAAGTAAATTATAAAAAATATATATGTACTACTTCTAATAGGTATTTCAAATACCTATAGGACAAACACTAATGTACGTAGGTACTTACCTACATGAATAGTTTTTGTTTACCCACTCTGAGAAGAACTAATAAGACATATTTCCACCAACAAAGAGTTTTGTAGTTTGTAATTACTTCTAGAACCTAGAACTGAGTGAGTCAACTCTTTCTCCTCGCTTGGCCCTTTAGATCTTTGAATTGCGCCATTCAACACAATGTCTTGAATTCTTGTGAAAAGTGAAGAACGAAGTATTTTAACACTAGGCTACCCTGCTGTAGGCATGATGTAAGGTGGAACCTAATAAAAGTACGTAATTTTTTTTTGTATTTACTATTTACATTCTATTTACCTATATAATTTCAAAACATAATTCACAGCAATCCTAGTGACATATAAAACGCAAACATTGCCAAGAATCCGTATTTTTGAATGTTCAAATTGATCTATCGTAGTATATTGTTTACTTAAAAACTTAGAGAAAAAGGGGTCAATAAATACAACGGAAGGCTCTTCTTTGTCGGCGCTCTTTGGTCGTAAAAATGGCCATTAGGTGTCCTATTAACGCCTATTTCGACATAATTAGGAGCAATTCACTACATCGAGTTATATTATTGTTTATGTTCTACGTCTGCCTCACCTATATTTATTAGTGGATGATCTCGAATCTCGAAAGATAAAAAGTTATCCCGCACCAGTCCTTGAAATGCGGGGATAATATAAAACTATATTTATTATATTTATTGTAATTTAGTATGTTATTTAATTATTTTATAAAGTTATTGTTAACCAGAGCTGTTAAATTATTATTTAAAGACCATCTGGTTACAAAGTTCGGCGTAGGTGTTCGCCGCCCAAGGTGCCGTGTGTTTAGAAGGAGCGGGAAGTGGGTGAGGGAGTGATAGGTATCATTTGCTAAGTCTGTCTGGCTCTGGCTGTCTGCTCGCCCTACCTAATGCAGGTTATAAAAAATCTTAATTTTATATCTTTCTAGATTGAACTATATTATCTTGCCTAGACTATTATATAGCATATTATGCTGATTGATCAGAGATCAGTATAATACGTTAAGAATGTCAATGGATTAGATATAAGCCATTTATAACATTTTTATATTCGCTGATGATATTTTATTGTTTACTTTTTTCAATATATCTAGAAGTTTTAAGCAAAAAGTATTGTTTACTCATACCTAAGTAGGTGAGTCTTATTAGACATTACTTATATAGACATAATTTTTCATTACGAATTTAAACTTATTTTTATTATTCACTAATAGCAAAATGGATTTTAATAATTTGTAATCACATACAGTGTTCATCATAAAGTGCTTCTTTATACTCTACCTAAAGCCCAGTTTCCACAGCAAAAGTAAAAGGAGCGGGTTATGGTTAGGAGAAACGAACTCTTTTTTTAAAAAAATAGGCTTACATTTATACCAACAAAGGGTTTTGTATTTTGTAATTTCTTCTAGGACCTAGAACTGAGTGAGTCAACTCTTTGTCGTCCAACGATTTACTGGTTGAAATACAAGTAAGCAGTACCTCATTTATTAAACATGGTTCTTAATAGGCCCGCCCCGATCTCATCGGAAACTGGGTTTTATTTAATATTGTCATAAAATTATGAATTATAGGCAGCTATTGAATTTTATAACTAAGCATTAAAGTCTTATAAGAATTGGATACAAGCCTACAACGCAATAACGAATCCCGTGATAAGGTGAAAAGCAATTACCAAGATACTTAATAATTCCGCCGCTACAAGAAACCTAAAGCAATAAGACTACCGTAAGAGTTTTGTTAAAGAAATAAAAAGTGGGTACAGCGGCGCCACCATGAAACCGATCTGTAATCTATTACGTATCGCCATCAACGTGATTGGCAATGGCTATAAATAAACAAGCAAAAAAGTCTCCTTTAGTACTGAGAAAAGTGTCGTTTTTTTTCCGTTGCTTATACTTTCGTTGTGTCTCTCTCTCTCAACTTTCTTAAGTGGGTATGTGAATTAGTTTTGAGTTCTTAAGTTAAATGTCTATTATGTAAGTAATAAATGAAACGCACGAATATTTTTTTTTAGTTTATCTACAGTAAAACAGGCTTTTCTTGACAGTTTATAGAGTTTAATTATTTAAAATTGATGCAAAATACCTAAAAGAATGTTCAGGAAATTGTTATTTAAATAAATGAAGGTATAAGTCAGAATCTACTAAGTCTTGAAGACGCAGTGACGTCTCATAAGAGTACTTAGTAGGTTCCTAGTAGGTACCTTCTCTTAATCAATATTAATTTTGAAATAGATGTCTTATTTTATTTAAAAAAGGGAGTCTGAACATATCTTTGTTTTTATAAAACCATTTACTATTGAATGCAATTTTAAAACAAAGTTTTAGCTAAATCTACATCGAGGCCAGTCGTGGCGCAGGGGCACAAAATGTGACTGCAAGCCCGACACTCGAGGAGATGAAATGTTTACTGAAATTTATATATCCATTTCTTCGCTCTGGTGTCGAGGCAAAACCCGACGTTGAGTTCTGCCACTCAACAGCCAATGCTTCCAGAATTCGGCAGAAAGTGGGGAACGGAGTGTCTTAAGATTAGGTTCCCTCTGCCTATATATCGGTAAGAACAAACATAGGTATATGTTAAAAATAATAACTTTATTCAATAGTTACAATCTCTACTTATAATCACGCTATAAAGTATTAACAGTCATTCATCAGAAAGGATGTTTTTGTGACGGATACCTTTCAAAGAGATCAGAGCTCGTAAACGTGGATACAAGTAAATCTGCGTTATTTCACATCTACTGAAGCAATCAAGAATTACTGTATAATATATCTATCTGCTCTACATGATAGAAATAGTTAATGGCCCGCCCTAGGTTTGCTCGGATGTAAAAGATTTTTATAGCTGGAATTTTTTAATTATTTTTCAGGACCTTATTAATAAGAATTCCTTTTAAGTTTTAACACAACATAATAAAATTTAAATTAATAATATAAAATATTTTTTTACTTTTATATTACAATTGAGGCCAGTCATGGCGCAGGGACACAAGCGTGCGACTGTAAACATGTTGTGGGTCCCGAAAGTGGAGAGTGGAGTGTCGTAATACCATCTACCTATTCCGCTACACGTACAGGCACTGGCTCCTCCAACTCTTATTCATATCTAAAAGTGTTCATAATTCCTTTCTTCAGTTTTGTTTCTACAATTATTAGCTACTAACCCACCTTCCACGTTTCTTCTTACTCTTAAAACAAACTGTTCACATCAAAGAAGACATAAAACTAGAATTATAATATTTCGTTTGAAATTAATTACCGGAGTAAACAGCCGCGACCGACCGCTTTGATAAGCTGGCGTTTATGCTTTCCAGTTTACTTTATCATACGTAAGACAAATAACACTTTATTGCGTTATGATATCCTGAGTCGGGGTTAATAGATATTAATTTTAATATATTATAATTATAGGTAGGTACTGTAGATTGATGCCAGTTGTGGCGCAAGGGCACAAACGTGAGGTAAACTCGATAGGTTGTGAGTTTGATTCCCACTCGAGAAAATTAAATATTTAATATTTTCCCCATTTTCCGGCAAGCTCTGGAGGCATTGCGTGTTGAGTGCCGGAACTCAGCACCGCGCTTTGCCTCGACACGAAATGCGAAGAAATGAAAATATAAATGTAAACAAATATTTCACTTCCTCGAGTGGGGATCGAACCTACAACCAGTCGGTTTTTTACAGTCAAACTTTGTACCCCTGCCCCACGATTGGCCTCATTAAATACTTAGAGACACAAAAATTTTCTCGATCCAATTAGAATACGGTATTGATGTCTGCCATCCAGCACGCAATGTCTTGTAAATGGGGTCAGTAGAGACAAGACGGCTTATAGGAATTTAGTGATAAATATAATGAGTAACACAATAACATGAAGATATCAATTTTCAATGTAAAATTATATTACCTGCACAATTTATAACTTAGGGTGTTATAAATTTGTGAATTTGTAAATAGATATTTAGGTACATACGTGTAGCATGTACCTTAGATAGGTCATCTTTTAACATATGTTATATGCTTTTGCTGGTAGTCGCGACACAGCGGCACAGGCGTGTGACTGTAAACGTTACAGGTTGTGGGTTCGATTCCCACTAAAGGAAATGAAATATTTAATGTTTTCATTTCCTGGCTCTGGTATCGGAAAGTGGGGCCCGGAAATGTCCTAAGGGGAATGAAGTGTCCTAATACTATATTCTCAGGTCAGGTCCAACCTGCTATGTGCGGAATACAGCGTGTAACAAAATAAATTTTAAATATAAATAGACCTACTACTTACAATAGTAACATGTATCTACCTACATATTTTAATACATGTTACATGCTTTCGAAGCACACACAATTTGTTGTCCAATACAGCCAGTTAAACCCCTTAAGACACGAATATCAATTTCACGTCAAGCACCATCAATGGCGGCCGACAAGCTGAGCTAACGAGCTCACACCAAAGAGCCCGGTGTATTGTTGACCCGTCTAGTTTGCTGCATCCTTGACAACTATTTAATCTTCCAATTCTGAGTTTTGAATGTTTTTCTTGTATGGGGTTGCATCTAAACTAGTAAATTCTATCAGTTTTCATTATATTAAGTTTTTTTTTTTATATTTCCTTTTTTTATGGCTACATCTATAAGTTTGAGTTTCTAGTTTATTAAAGTTGATAATTCGTTTTACAATAAAATGTAAATATGCCATTAATTTGATGCAGCGGATAGTGGGGAACGAAGTCTCTTAACGGAAAAATAGTATCTTAACACTAGGTTCCCAGGTTCCCTCAGCTGAAAAAAAAGGTTATCGGCAAATGCTTTGCTCTAGACCGAGAAGTTTTTTATTGAGTTCTGCAAAATAACGAAATCTTTAACATTAGTTTTCTTTTACCTGCCCTCCCAGACTGTATTAGATATAAATAAAAAAAATATCCCATATTCTTATAGCTACCTAATAGCAGCCCCCAATTTGATACTCCCATCTTACTCACATATCAGTGTATTACCATTTGTACGGGCAGGTATGTGTCGGCGTATCTATTGATTTTTATGAGAAATTAATAAGACACTGTTCCTTTTGATTCGAGAGTAATCGCGGGCCAAGAGACAGATTTAGTTGGCCCACTCTGCCGTTGAAATATGAAACTTAGATACTTACGTTTTAAGTTAATTTTCTTTATATTTTAAATGAATAGGGATTAGTGTGAAGTAAGCTGATAATAAAATTATTCTTATCTGCTTAACATTCGAGTCTGTCACGTAAGTGTCAATTGTGTTTAGTTGATCCATTTGATGTTTAGTAGTTATTTCTTTAATAACTGTAATAGTAAGGGATAGAATTTAGCGGGCTAGTAAGGTATATAAAATCTCTTTGGACGTAATAAGGTAACATTTTTTTTAATGGCCAAAAATTTATTTGAGAAAAATTTTAAAAGACTTTTATATTAAATAACTATATATATCTACTTTGTAAGTTTTAGAATTATTAAATATTATTTCATTTCCTAAATTGGGGATCGAACCCACAGACAGTTGCGTTTATATTCAAACTTTTTGCCCCTGCACCACAACTGTCCCGAAAATTGGTAAATATTAAATATTAAAAAAAATAATTACCGAGGCTGGTCGTGGCGCAGGGGCATAAAGTGTGACTGCAAAATCGACTGGTTATGGGTTCGATCAACACTCAGAGAAGATGAAATATTTATTAACATTTATATTTTCATATCTTCGCTCTGGTGCCGAGGTAAACGCGGCGTTGAGTTCCGCCATTCAACACTCAATGCTTTCAGAACTTGTCAGAAAGTGGGGAACGGATTGTTTTAACACTATGTTCCCTCTGTCTACCCTGCTGTGTGCGGGATACAGCGTGAAGATGATTTGTTTTAAAATAATTACACTATGAATATTTGAAGTGACTTAAGCCTACAAACTGTACCACCATACCATCAGAGCCGTCTTCGAAAAACCATTCGTGTGACGAATCACAAAAGGAATTCAGCAAATATCATGTTATATCGCAACGACTATTTAATACCGAGTCTAAATTCGAACATTAGGTTTTTTCCCATCCCTCGGGGCGATTCTGGGCAAAAGCCTCTGTGACGAATTAACAAGAGAATTCGACAATATGATAAATTGTTTCGCAGATTTGTTACTCTATTATTATTATGGAGCTGGCAGTATCGTGCTAGATAGTTAGGCAGATAGTTAGGCAGTTAGGTATCGTGCTAGATAGTTAGGCAGATTTCAGACTGGCACATTGCTTGTGATTTACTAAGAACGTACTTAGGTATACTTATATAACTTTCCTTAAGTATGATGTGGGTCGCAAGGTAAAGCGCATCTAGGGATATTTTTTGGGGGGTGGTCTCAATGCACATCTCTGGTAACAATGCAAAGCGCGGCATGGAGTACCGTCTCTCCACAGTGCCTCCAGAATTCGGCGGAAAATGGGGAATCACTGGTTACACTGCAATTTGCGGGACATTAAGCTAAAAAAATGCAAAGTATCATGTGCCATATCAATTTAAATTTGTTTAAAATTTAACAAACTTATAAGACCAAAACATATACCTAAGTACAGTAGCATTGTACGATATATTCCTACTATCTATAGGATAAATACTACAGATAGAGGCATCCTATTGTATAGAACAGTTCATGTACATTTTAACTCACATTATCAACATTTTAATTAAATTCATATCCACAAAACTATTACTTACCACTTTTATTCTTAAATTAAAAAGATTATAAATGTAAATAATCTAAGTATGTGGAGATCCTTATGTCTAAAATGCGATACTTAAAAGTCACACACAACACAATGCATATAAAGTAAAGCACCCGAATGTCGTACGAGTACAGCCATGTGACGACAATGGGCCATAATGAAGTGGTTTTTTCTTCTCGTGTGGGCCTATTAAAGGACAATTATGATATAAATGGGCGTTTATTGAGCGATTAGCGTGGATGGATCGCATGTCGAAACTGGCCTTTCGAAATGTACTGTCGCCTACACAATGCTAATTGTTGTTCGATCACTCCGTAGATATTTCATTCGTACATTGTAAATTTATTATTAGTATGGGACTTTCTTTTATTTATTTTTTTGATTATTAAATATTGTGAAATTGTGTTTAAATTTAGCTCTTAATGTTAAAAATATGTTTTTGGTTTCGAAATAGAATCGTTTTGGAAATAGAACCTAATGAATGTACTCTTTGTGAGAGCGACACGTTTCTGAGTGCCCTACGTTAAAATCGAAATTTGTAAGATTTTTTAAGATTTCGATCCCTACTCGAGGAGATAAAATATTTATTTAAATTTATATTTCCATTCCTTCGCACTGGTGTCGAGGCAAAGCGCGGCATTGAGTCCAGCCACTCAACTAGCAATGCCTCCAGAATTCGGCAGAAAGTGGGGAACGGACTGTCTTAACACTAGGCTCCCTCTGCCTACCCTGCTGTGTACGGGATACAGCGTGAAGCTGATTTATAAAATTTCACTAGTGTATACAATTTTATATTTTAATTAAAGTATCTACATACATAAAATCGTAAACCCACTATTTAAAAAGCACATTGACGTCACTATTATTTTATATAGCATTAGATCGTATTTTCGAGCGCAATTTGCCCTAACTCAATAGATAATGATGTAGTAATAAATTTGTGAAAGGAACGTCTGAGTGCCCGTCCACTTGCCAATTACACTTGCCGTCATATTGTACGCAATTTAAGAGTAACGTGACAAGAAATATAATCATTAAATCCTATCATTACATTGATAATTCAGTTGGAGTTTTTGTGTCAAGACGATGTTGATAGCTGAAACGTAGGTACTTGGGTATATATTTAAATTTGTCTTTCTTTTTGTTTATGTATTTTTTTAGCGTCATGCTGTATCTCGCATACAGAACAAGAAACCTAGTGATAACACACTCCGATCTCCATTTGCCATGTTGAGCGGCGCAACTCATCGCCGCGCTTTTACTCGACACCAGAGCAAAGAAAATATTAAATATTTAATTTTCTCGAGTGGAGTTGGAACCGGTTCAAACTCTACTCGAGAAAGTTGTCCTTGTCGCGTTTGCAGTCACACTTTGTTCTATGGCGCCACTTTTAGCCTCAAGAGAGTGAGTTGCTAAATATTTTTTTATTAAAATTGCCAACAACAAATTAGAATTATTAGATATAAGAGAAGTTACGTCGATTGTATCATGACTATCTTTGAATGTCCTAGTTTTCGAAACCGGGCTTGAAGCTTTAAAAGCTCTCTATATATACTTATATATCTCTCTTTAGAGTAGGTGCGTACGTGCGTTTAAATTTCATAGCAATTCATATAAATAGCGTTTAATAAATGTGACTAGTCCTATTACCTTGATATAAGTTACAGCTTAGTATTTATTTTAAAATTTAATAATTTTTATTTATTTTAATTTTCTCAATATCCCATCAACGGGATTGAACTAAAAAATATTATGTTAATAAAAATAAAGAGGCGTTGAGTTCTGCCACTCAACACACAATGTCTCTGAAATTTGGCAGAAAGTGGGAAACGGAGAGTTTTAACACTAGGTTCTCTCTGCCTACACTGCTGCGTGCGGGATACAGCGAGAAGCAATTTTTTTTAATAAAAATAAAGTGAAATATAGTGTTCATGTGTCATTTGTTTGTACAAAACAATTACAATACAAATTTGTTAAAAAAAAAAGGTTAATGCTGTTTGTTAGTCATATTTTAAAGCGACACTTGCTCGACATGGCTTTTTGAGAGGATATCGCTGCTGTACTCAAAGGCAGTCGTTTGGCTTTATAATACTATGTATATCTCTTATTTTTTCACCTTCACAGTGTAGAAATAAAGAATCTAGTGTCTAGACATTTCGATCTTCACTTTCCGCCATAATTTAACACATTGTAGCTTAAACGAATTATAAAATTAATATTATTATTTACCATATATTCAAGTATTTAGCTGCACTAAATAAATGCAAGTTGCACAAGATAGCCAACTGGTGCGCTCGGGGCGGCGCGTGCCGTCTAATTAATTATAACGCCACTTCCATTATAAAATGTAATCGAGTTTTCATTAATGACTGTAACTGATGTTTTATGGGAATTTATGTGTTTCTTTGTAGGTTATTACGAATTGAGTAATTTCTTGAAAAATATTTTAGTTGTTGTATATAAAAAAAATTGTAGAGCCGTCGGAGCTCAGTTGGAAAACATCTGAGTGTTACACGGTAGTTGTGGGTTTAATTGAATGAAAATTTAATGAATTTATTATATATAAATTATTTTCATTTTCCCAGTCTATTTGGCTAAGAGCGACACTGAGTTCCGCCATTTAACGTGAAATATTAAGAAAAGTAGTAGTTATTGCTAAGTCCTTATTAAACTGTTATTAAACTATTGCTGTTAATAAATATATATATA
>DVQM01000227.1:0-21181 GCA_018231645.1 Heliconius ricini | reverse complement strand
TAGTTAAGTTGAGTTAAAACAAAGCAATTGGTGAATTTTCAAGTAAATCAGTTCATACTTTTAGAGAAAAATGTGGACCAAAAACTATCGACACACAGACAGACAGACAAGGAATTCAAAAAAATCTTTTTGCTTTCTATTATTCTTTTTAAGTGTTCCTCTATCCATTTCAGTCAATATCAATACTAAATGTACAGACAAAATATTTTTACTGTCTTATTATTTATAGAGATAAATTTACGAGTTACAATATATTTTATTGCTATGCTAAATTTTATTGTTATAAAAATATATTTTTTAAAGTAAAAAATATGGACCCATATTATAATTTATATTAAAGCTCCGAAGAAAAATTCGCTAAACATTTTCCTATACATAATATATTTTCCACAACGTAAGAATTATAAGAACAATGGCCGAAATAATTTATGGTACGCCGGAAACGTGGAAAAATATTTGTGGAACGACTGCAGTTCAAAACATCGTGAATTCACTCGTTGAAACAATGGTGGCACGTAAGGAGAAATAAGTTATACGGTTCGCGCGAGCCGTGGAGCTGTCGGTGTCGGCGTGAGTTAGAGCCCGGTGGATGGAGACATGCGCTGTGTGTGCCTGGACGCTACAACGGCACAGTGGCGGCCGGCGTCACTGGGAACACCCGCCCGGGGTGCGCGAGGATACTTCCTCTAACTTACGTAAGTTGATCATATCGCGAAATTTACTATATTTTCTCAATTTTATGTATCATTTTGTATAAACTTAAAATTGCTGATAAAAATAAAACGTGCGTTTTTATTACGGTAGTTGTGAAGTGAGCAATTATGAGTGTGTGACAAATATCAGTGTTTGTTTTTTTGACAATTGAGTGTGTGAGTTCAGGGACTTTCGCAAATGATTTCAGGTTAGTTCTGTTTTTTTATGGTTGTATAAATTTTGTGATTTTTTTAGTTGTTTGTTGCTTTTTTTGTGAAATTTTACTGACTTTAATTGAATATCGAACACATAAAATTAACAAATATACAGTTCACTCAAATTCATTTCATATTTTTATTCTGTTTCATATTTAAACTACTTGCACTAAAATGTTATTATACTCAAAATATATAGGTTATACCTGTTTATTTCTTTAGCTTATAAAAAAAATACAGATTTATATAGAGCATTACATTTAAAATACATACTAACGTCCTCCAATGTAAACAAACGTTTTAGTAATGTTCACAAGGAGTTGACACATTAAGTTCAACAAACAGCGCTCGAGGCTCTACTTTAAATCACACCGTATTTCCAAAGTGATGACATCCAAAATAATTCAATTGTTTTTTAATTATTTCAAAGAAAGTATCTTTATATTTTGAAAATTTAATTTCGAAATCTTACCTAGAGAGATGTTTCTGATTGTTTCCAACAAATTTACTGCGCAACTTAGTCCATTAGTGCTTCAAGAACGTACGTTTTTAAACTCGCCCTTGGAAACTTGGGTAATGGCTGCGGCAAAATGTTTTTGGATTAAAATTTATACCTCATTGTTGTAAAACTTTAATGATATTTTAGACAAGATGTACTGGAAAAATGTTACTAAAGTTTATTGTTACTTTGCTATAGTAAATTCACTAAAAATAGATGAATATATTGATTAGATATCCGAATATGTTGAAAACCGTTGTCGTCCACTCTTTAACGTTATTTTTGTATATTGTAGAAAAATATTGATTGACCTAAAGTGAGAGCAATAAAGATGTCCTAGATGCACTAAATAATTACCAAATTAATTTATCATAATTCAAAATATTTGACAATCCATCTTATTAACACTGCAAATTGCAATATATTGAAGTTAAGAGCAAAGAAGAAGACATCGTTGAAATAATAGAAACTATGCGATATTTATTAAGAAAACTCATAATTTTTTTACGTAGCGGGATTTAAACCCGCGTCTCTTATATTAGCGCCATGTTTAATATTTTAATTAGTCTGTATGTGTGTTTTTAGATACACGCTGTCGTATATATCACAATAGATAGAGGGAGCCTAATGTTAAGACACTTCGTTCTCCGTGCAACCACCAATTTCTTTAAACATGGCTAATTTTATTGCGAAACTGAATTTAGGAAATGAAAGTAATTCTTATACTAGTGTAGGGATCGAACTTATAATTATCTCGTATAGGCTGCCTCGCTGCGCCATGACGACCTCAATTAATCTATTTCTTCTATGTTGTGTTATTACAAAATTAGAGGGAGGTATTTTTTTTATATACTCCTTTACTTTTTATCCACATAAGAAAGGTAGACAGATAAAACTAGTGCCGAGATGCTCCATTCTCCACTTTCTGCTCTATTTTAAGATATATATAACTTGTTACCCGGCGTAATTCAATGCCGCATTTCGTCTTATCGAGGCACTATTACTATATGACTATTTTAATCAATTTTTTTAATCTTATATCTATTACCTTTACCTTCTTACAAGTCTCCTCGCATCATGTGCAGATGCGGTAGAGGGAGTCTAGTTTTTTTTAGTTTCACGCTGTATTCCGCACATAACAGGGTAGGCAGAGGGACCTGAGAACCAAATGTTAAAACAATCCGTTTCTTATCAAGACACTTGCGTTTCCCACCTTCTGCCGATTTCTTGAAATCAACCAACTTAGCCTCATTACTAGAATAGTTAAAAATATTTAAAATGTCAATTCCTCGAGTGGGAATCGAACCCACAACTATTACATTTGGGCCCCTGCTATATGGCGTTTTCAATCTGAATTAATAAAATAATACATAGTTACGTTTTAAACGCATATTTGACAACCAAGCATTTTATGGGGTGAAATCTAAGCTAACCGTAACGATGAAAAAAATCATTTTAACGATAAAAAAAACCCTTAGTGGGAAACTATACTTCTTCAGCAGTGAAGTATTTGTTTGGTTGAACGCATGATTCTCAGGAACTACTGGTTTGAGTTTTTAAAACAAGTGTTTGTTGGGTAGTCCATTTATATAGGAAGGTTATATGCCATCTAGTCAATGGTTTCGAAGTAAGTAGCCTCTGAGGTTATTTATCTATGATGATATCTATCTATACACATACGTATACCACATATCTATTTATATTAATGCTACATACACAACTCTTAGTTATTTCTATTTAATCACAAAAGTCGAAGTCGTTGTAAAAGCTAGTTGAACACCCAATTACAGTTCAAAGTTATACTATCATCAAGGATTTTTTATGAAGATAAGCTTTGGCTTTATAGTATGTGATGGGAAAATGTGAAATTAAAATAATTCAACACTTTATTTAAGCTGCAAGTCTAGGTTCAACCCGCGCTGGGGGCACCTTTTGCCGCTGATGTCCTCTTCAGCAGTCACATAGTGTATCAACCTGTAGCATAATAAAAGTATTAAAGGTGATATGAGGACGAAGCCGCGAGTGAAACGCTAGTAATTAATAAAAATTATCAGAGAATATTCCAAAAGATCACAACAAAACGCAGCGTCGAATTTTGCTACCAACACCCAATGCCTCCAGAATTCGGCAGAAAGTGGAGAATGTGTTAAGACACGTTCCCCGTTTTCACACTAGTTTCCCCTCTGACTATCCTGCAGTGTGAGGGATACACTGTGAAGCTTTAATAAATAGAATAAAATTCTTAACTAATGTTACTTGTAGCGATTTAACCTACAATATTTTAACAAAATTGTATCAATAATAATATAGTAGCTAGAGATCTTCTTACCCACAAGTTCATATGAAAGCAAATCAAAAATTTACTTTCTTATATGTATACTAAGTACAAGCTTAAGTTTTCTCTGTATATAACTTATAATAAAATTAAAAATTATATTTTTTTTATCAATTTTTTTTTATTGCATATACCTTCATGTTTTTATATTTTGTTTGTTAAAGAGGCTGTGTCTATAATCAATGAAGATTTATACTTACTTACTTATGAAGCCTGAAAGTTCAAAAGATCTATTAATGACAATACCAACGTGACCTGAAAATTGAAAATTAGTGTAGCGTTTATCATTTACCAATCTAATGTAAGGGGTTCATATATTGCTAACAGAATGGCGATATCTTGTATATAATCTTACTCTCGATATATTATGTGTTTTAAATTCGAATATTACAATAAAAACAGGTTCATTTTTTGGTAAAGTTGGTTTACGAACCATACAGACCATATTTACGTCAAAATGTCGCAAGACAACATTGATCAAAAAATGCATGCTTTTATGAATTGAACTATTGTCACATGAATTATCATTATTTTACATAATACAAAGAAGGAAATTACATTTTTTTAATATACTATACTTATTTACATTTTTTTAATATACTATACTTTATTAATATACTATTAATATTAATATATTAGTACGAATTACAAGTAACAATGAATGTATAGATGCGTCACAAGCCGAACGCTTAGGCTGATCGTCCCTCTCTATCGTTTCTTCCACGCACTCGCTTCCACACTCGGCTTATGAGGATCGTGACAGTTAGTCATGTTTTCAATGCATGCAGTTCATCGATTTATAAGATATTATCAAATGAAAATATATAAATAAAAAGGGTTGCCGAATAATTGAAAACTGGATAAAAGAAAACAAGACAAAATAACCATTTCTGCACGCCGAAAGCTTAGCATTGGCGGGGAAAGCTTTTTAAAAATTGTAGCAGAGTCATTTTGTAGGATTTTTCTAAATTATTAAAGAGAGGCGGGAACATAACGGGATTTTACAGCGCACGCACATAACTTTGCCATCTAAATCTAATAATACATACATTTATAATCTCATCTGTGGTTCGTTTAAATTTAAATATATAAAAGGTAATGATTCTATTTATTAAAATTATCATTACATTATTGAACATTGTGGCAATCTATATAAAATTTTATAACGAGCCTTTTCAAGTGAATCCTACAATTTATTTTGTGTGAATAGTAAAAATTTTATAGTAATTAAAAATATTTACTCATAGTAGTGAACATATTTCCATACTAATTAATAATCTAAAAGATATGAAAAATATTTAAAAAGAACCTATCTCGGCTAGTGTTTACATCACAGATCAAGTATTACAGCACAAGTCGCAATTAGTAGGGTAAGCAGAAGGAGCCTAGTGCTAAGACACTCCGCTCTCCACTTACCGCCGAATTCTGGAGGCATTATATATTAAGTGGCGGACTCAACGTAGCGCTTTGTTTCTGCACTAGATCAAAAAAATTTAAATATTAAATATTTCATTTCCTCGAGTGGGAATCGAACCCACAACATGTTGAGTTTACATTCACACGCTTATGCTCCTTCAAATTTATTAAAAAAAACGTCGCACTTTACGACGAAATACTGTTTTGAGTCACTTAAAGGCTACGTTTGTAGTTTTGGTAGTTTTACATAAACCATATTATAAGGTTTTACATAAAAGCCTAAGAATATGCATTTTGTTTTTTTTTTAATAAAGGTAAGTTTCAAAATAAAACAAATCAAGTTAAGCAAAATAAATTTAATATTTACTAAAGAATGTAGCGTATGAAGGTAATTCACATGTTATGGAAATCTATTTTAGCGTTGCCGTCTCGCATAAGGAGTGAAGCAATACGAAATCACAAGGTGGAGTGGAAGGTATTTGCATAATATATAGGTCAAGTTAAAATCGACACGAGGAATGCGCTATTTCACCCGTCGCAAGCCACTTTCATTTTTTGTATGCAAGCGAGAGTGCCAAAAGTTTTGCGCAGTGCGTCGCTTCCCCTAACTGAATATGTATGGTGAACTTGCCAATTCAGTTTCCGGTAGGCAGTACTTTACCACATCAAGAGATTATTGAATTTTTTTAACCTTTGTGGCGCAGTTGAATGGGACTTAATAGCGGAAGTGGTTGTGGGTTTATTTATGTGCATGTCGTGGGTTCGTGAAATTTTTAACGGATACCAAAAGTAACTACATAAATCATCAAAAAAGTACTAATCATTATTACTAGACTTATTGTCTTGAGTAAAGCTAATATAATGAAGAAACTAATATATTACTACAAGAGTAAAGAATCATCAAAATTAAACCCTAAGAGAGAAAGAGAGGCAAGAAGTGTCAAAAAAAATCATTTATTTTTACACTAATATTACGTACAAAACTAGTATATTATGTATGTAATAATTGAATATGCCTTACAAATGTAACACATTTTATGTAAAATGACGTCTTATTTTATTTTTATTATAAACATAATTTCTAAAAAACCAAATGGAATACAAAATATTCATGGAGATAGAGAATATTCTAAAGCATTCTTAATAATATCTTGCTGTACAAAGTCTTTGATTATGTTAAAGAAAATGTAGGAAATATTATTTCCCTACTTACCGTCTCAGTTTTCTTAGGAAATAAAATAATATTAGATTTGCGTAATGTAACAACAAAAAAACTCTTATATTCTTTTCATTTCTTATTTGATCTCGTGGTGGGATTAGCTATTTATTCAGAATATTGTAAAGAATCGCTGTAGCGACCATTTCGGATTAATACCAACATCGATTATATTTAATTTCAATATCATCAGCACTGAAGTCGTAATCCATAGTACGGCTCATTCGGAAAAGATTTCACATACAGTACCAAACTGAATTGACAAAAAAAACTTAAAATTATCAAAGGTTCCTCTTATTACATGTTTACAACACATTATACTAAGTTGCTTAAATCCCATATGTCACTCTCACACTCAATAAAGACGTCGAGCGTTTGTATGTATAGAAGTAAATTGTATTGCAACATCCACTTCGGTTCATAGTTTAGTCTACTATGTATACATGTATATATGTGGATAATTTATCAAGGCAAAGCTATGTAAGTGTTAGTTACCGTTTCAGTAACAGGCTGAATTGAGTATTCTAATAAAAGGATACTCTTTTGATACATTATATTTAAAAGTTAGTTGAGTTGAATGGGAAGGATTCCATATTCGTTTAAATTTCTATTTATCTTTCACCATCTCCCCCAGGTTAGTCAAAGAAAGTATAGCTATACCTTTTAAGAGTTTTGTTATTAAGTATATATAATTTTTATAGTATTTCAAAATAAATCACTAGAAGTACAATCCAAGCAATATAAATAGAATCCAATAGGCTTATATTCGAATTTTTATTACCAAGAAGTTATAAAAAATATTCTATTATTATACGATACAATAAAGATCGTATAAAATATGTTTTATTACAATACCATTTTAATTAAGTGTGAATTTCAAATTAACTATACAAATGTTCTGTATAACACTCGACACACTTCACCTGCATCATTACGCGCTTGTTGTATACAACAACTTGTATGTATATTTCACAAATTACAAAAAGTATTCACGTATTCACTGGTCAATATTTATATATCCAACTACTGGTTCATTCATTTTATGTTTTGTCGCCACCGCTATACATCAGGAAAATGCAAACTAAAAATAACAATCCAAACCGATAAAAGTACCATTGTTTAGATAACAATAGATATTGAAAATATGCCTACTACATGCACAAAAAGTAAAGAACGTCATTTCACGGGCGTACGCTATACACTTAGTGAAAAATATATTTGTTATTATTATTATTATTATTATTATTATTACTATTACTATTACTTTATTACTATAAACTCTAGAATGATTTCTTGTAACGATTTCTTATATCTATTTTAAAAATATAACCTTAAATTAAGACAATCAGGTCACCATTTTAATAAATATATAATTATCAATAAAAATATTAAGAAAATTCATCACTCATCATCGTGGCGTAATTAAGCAGCGTCTGACTGTAAACACTAAGAATTCGAATAAATATTGTTTTATTTTTCTGGTAACATAAACCCAGACGTTGAGTTCCACCACTAATTACACAATGTCAACGTTCAATATAGTGCCGTGACACTAGATTCTCTGTTCTATTCTGTTATTTGTCAGACGCAGTATGAAACTGCAAAATATAATGGTAATGAGTTCTTTTTTAACATTGACAAAGCTTTAATGAACCACTTTGGACCGATAGTGATGGCAGGCAGAATCTCCGAAGCCAAAGATTTTTTTAATTGGAGATGTAAATCAGCTACCCTATATAGACCGAGAGAACCTCTCCGAAACTTATTGGGTACTCACAGAAGCCTACGCCCTGCGAGAGATATATATTCTGATATATACTCGTCTAAGAGGGCAGTACGGTTTTCTTTTATGAAGAACAAAGGTGACACCAGTGACGAGAGATCTAAAATACACGCTGTACCTCATACTTACCCAGAAGAAGAAAGAATCGTCTAGGGAAGAGAAACAAGTTCAAAGGTGACGATAAAACACATTGTGGAATATAATTTAAAGATGGCTTTGAAATATAGGAACGCAGCGGTCACCTCTTCCACCATAGCGATCATACCCTTATCCTAGTACAGAATTCCTTACATCCAAATCAGTTATTATAATAGTTTAGTATGTGCTTATAATCATTCTAAATTTAAGTATATTAGTTATATAAAGTGTACCTTAAAATGTGTAATTAAGTATATATTGTATTATGTAAAATTGTTATTTCACATTTATTTAGAAAACCAACGAAGAGGTGCGAGCTCAAATCCCGCTATGTTTAATGACTTCGTTAATCTTACAATTAAAAAACAATAAACTGTATTTATTTTTAAAGATAACGTTCTATTAAGAAAAATTATACCAAGTCTTTAGCCCATTTGGGCTTGCTCTAAGTTTGTTGTAACAATTTTTTTTTTCAAATATATATCGCAACTTTACAGTGTTCTATGAACAAAATGTTATTAAGATAAATTTAAGGTACTGGCAACCACAAGTTTACCCGAGCCACAATTACGAGGTAGTGCTTTCATTAGAGTTTATGAAGTTAGGATTTATGCCGGCGAAGTTATAAAGAGTTTGGCACCCAGTTCCCGTATGAGATCTCATTACTTGATGTCTGTTGGAACTTTTGCAGCAACACAACTCTGTTACAAAGATTTTCATAATAAACGTTAATATCTTAACGAAGATATGCATTCAGAACTTGTTAATGTGTGTGTGTGTGTGTGTGTATGTGTGTGTTTAACAAAAGCTAATAACTTACCAAGCACAGTAGATAAACAAGAACCTCGAAATCAATTATGAATTTCGAATGTTCACAGCATTTTGAAAAAAAAGCAATTAGAGAAAAACTTTGCCCAAGTATAAACAAATACATTTTCGCCGTGAACATAAATCTTCCCATTGAACTTTGTTTTTCCACGACAGAGGGTCAACCAACCTATAAAAAAGCTTTACTTTTAGCATTAGCATTTACCCCTCTTTCTCACTTAATAACGTTGTAGTTATATACTTTTTGCTTTAACATGAACCTTTTTTTTATTTTTATCTTCTTGTCTACCTTGCCGCTACATTTAAATCAGTAGCTTGAATAAATATTACGTACATATTTAATTTATAAACATTGCCGTTATTTTTTTGTTATTTTTAAAATTAAAATATTTTGTAAATATTCTTGATGGTTGTCGATTCGATCCCTTATAGCAATTATAGAAAGAGAGATTTGTTTCATTTAAAAAATATCACAATGGATTCTTTATCAGTTCGATAGTAAAAAAAAACATGTTATGCTTTATGAATTCATCATTTTAAAGGTTTTATTTTATTTATTTTACTGTGATAAAAATGGAAATGTACCTGACATTGATAACAGAATGATGTTTAGCAATGACAATGTAGGAGATAACAATAATGAAATAAAACTCATTTTTCTCAATATGTTAAATTCTTTTTAGAAAACGTTTAAAGATCTGAACGTAATGGGATTTGAACCTTCCAAGAAGGCGACCTTCCAAAGGGAGCTATCAAGCCGAAATTAACACCAAATATTTAAGATTATAATCTCTTGAAGCACAGAAATTCTAAGTCGAGCGAATCAGAAGATTCGAGCATTTATAGATTGATTTTGCCGCATTTTATTGAATATGAAAGGACAATGGGTAAATCGCGAGAACCATTCAATAGCAATTAAACATATGTCATTGAATAGGTTTTTTTATGAAGAAGTTGTTCTTTCCTTAACCTCCTTACTCACAAGGGAACAAGGGACGCCTGCCCAAGCGCGCCTGGGTACAGAATGAGCTAAATGCACCAGCAATATATTTTTTTAATTTATTGGGGTAAACAAACAGAGCACTGTTTGTTTACCCTATTAAATTTTATTATGCTTTTTTCTTATTTACATGTGCACGTAGCAATGTGCACATGTAAATAAAAAAAAGCATAATAAAATATATAATTTAAAGGCTATTATAGTAGATGATTCTTAGGTAATAGATTTAATTGAAGTGCTTTTGAAAGTAAACGATAATAATAATTATTATTATCAGCTAGTCATGTTTTCTTTTCTCTCAAAGGAACACTGATTTTGACTAACGTAACAACAAGATAACGCGAATCTTATAACTCTGAACGGACAAGTGTGACAACAAAGCTGTCATTACAAAAGTTGTTTCTACGGAAATAACCTATTCAATATTTCATACTTTTTATTACTATACGAGAGTGGTCCCAGATTCATACAATTTTGCTCATTGCCCTTTGCTGCGTAATCTTGTAGAGTATCGTAAACCTACATAGGTCCTCACAATTTGATATGAAGTGAGAACTTACACTACAAATATGGTGAAAATTTATAGGTATTTCAAAAGAAAAAAAACATGCAACAAACTTATATAAGTAAATCCTTTCAAACAAAATGAGCGTATACAAAATTAAGTTTGTAAATATTATATGGTTGTACTTCGTGTTGACCTACAATCCTGAAATTGATGCGAAAGCCTCGGTAAACGAGTTCGTCTATCACATAACCACCTTTTTTTATTTTTAACTGGTATTATGATGTAGCGTCTAAGCTTTAAGGAAACATTAAAAACATTTTTTTTTTATTTAAGTACTAAAGGTTCATATTTCGTTAAAATTTTCATATGCCACCTACATACAAGTACACGGCTTGTGCAATGTAAAATAGTAAATGCGATCAGCGCTAATGATCCTCGACGAGGATGCATACGAATATGAAAAATAAAAAAATACTTTACCGTCGTTTGTACGACATCAACATAATATGTAAATATTTAAAAATTATTTCTCGTTAAACTTGAAAGTAACATATTTATAGTCGTTACTTAAAATAAAAAAGTACACTTTTGTAAAACCCTCTGGACAGGAAGAAAGCTTTTGCAATGATTGCTTTCGCGATTACAAACAGTTCACAACATCCAATAAGAAAAACTCTTGCATTTGTGCTTTGTTGAACGTTTAGCATCGCTGCAATTTAAAAACACAAATGAATTCCGTGTTGACCCGGCACACGAATATTGATTTTTTTACATATGTATGTAAGGTTTTTTTAACAATATTTAAATAGATTATTTATCATAATATACTATTCTATGTACATTTAAAATCATCATCGAACAGTAGTACCAATAGGGATTAAGACACTCCGTTCGCCCACTCACTGCTAAATTTTCAAGATTGTTTATGGTGGATTTTAACGCCACGCTTCGTCTACAGAGTGGCAAATATAAATTAATAAAAAAAATCCCAAAGTGCAGATCGACCCCACAACAGTCGCGATACAGTCAAATGCTATTCACTGCCACGAGGACTATCTGAACTTACAATTTCACATTCAGAAATTGTAGTATGTTTGCATTTAAAATTATTGGTACTTACAGCTTATGTAGGTACAAAAAGAGTTTTTGTGGCATTTTTAATCAACCTATCGCCGTCCACTACTGAACGTAGGCCTCCCTCATCGAGCGCCAACCATTCCGGTCTTGGGCTTTTCTTGTGGTATAGCATTTTCATTTATTCTAGATAGATAAAGTGCGTCGTGTGATCCCGGCCTCCGCCGTGTGATCCTGGCCTAGAATAGGATCATCCTGGTACTGGTGGTGTCGTAAAAGGCGACTAAAGTACGTGTGGTTGAGTCACGTCGCCAGCACGCATGGGCAGACTCGGCCGGATCATTACCACCCCCGGCATTTAAAACCGGCGTGAAGTAGTGGCTTTATGCCACTGCGTTTCGCATCGGTAATGCAGGGCCCCGGCGCCCAACCCACCTTAAAGGCCGGCAACACACCTGTAACTCCTCTGGTGCTGCACGGGGCCGTGGGCGGCGGTGATCACTTACCATCGGGTGACCCGAACGCTCGTTTGCCGAGTCTTTTCCATAAAAAAAAAATTGGTTTGGTAAAAGATGATGATTAACTTAAAATATGTAAAGTGTACATTTTTAAGTAAATCAGCATATCAGCATGACATCTCAAAACGTAGGTTTGAGTAACTGTTTTTCTTATTTAAAACTAATTATACTAGTTTCTAAAGTAGTGTGTAGTTTAACTGTTTGTTCAATGTTGTTGACTACAAAATATTTTAAATCATTTCCTAAACCATATGGTACTGTCAAACTTATATAACCAGCACCTGAAAAGTACATTCGAAAATTTTAAGACCAAAAATTCTAAATATATTTTTACTATTTAAAAAACGAAGCTAACTTTTATTTATGTTTGACTTTACGAGCTCGCCTTTTTATCCATTATTTATGTTATCTATTCGACCATTACACTTTACACCCGTTGAAACTCCTTCTAAAACTTTACGGAAACGACTTTAGAGCCGGAACTTGGCTGGCGGAAATGCAATTATGTAAATAATATATTTATACGTTTTCCCCTGTCGTTTTACATAATTCGGGACGCTAAAAAAATGTTAAATACGAAAATGTCATTAATCATGATGCTTCGGTTTATCTGTGATAAAAGTAAAGTTTATTTCTTTTCTAATATTTTTTTCTTTCTTTTCTATTATTTTTCTTATAATTAAGTTAAAATAAGTTTGTAAATTATTTTAAATTAAGATATAAAATTCTACTTATTAAGAAGAGTCGGTATGTATTAAATAAATAAAATTTTTATTTTTATTTTATGTAATTTTTTTTGTTACATTTTCACCCCAAAACTATTTAACTAATTATCATGAAACTTTATACTTATATTCTTAGAGGTATTGTAAAGAACATGGGATATTTTTATATAAAAAATACACATAAATTGTCTTTTGGCTATAATATAAAAGAAATTTAAGTCTGAGTCTCTAGTTCATACATATGTATAAAAAAACACAAACGCTTTCAGATTTCGAAGGCGAAACCATGAGCATGTAATAGCGATCCGCGATTTTTCATTAATTTTGTTATTACAAAATTAATGTACATATGAAAAAAAATAAGGTTTATAATCATTCTTTGATAATAAATTCAGAATTTTCGTCCATTTTATACTATCACTAAATATTATGCTAAGAGAGTAATAAGACAAATATATGTACTTGTGTACCAAACATATTTCAGAAAATGTTATTTTCTTATTTATTATTCAGTATAATTTATGCGAGCTCTACCTGTTTTCATATAAACATCAGACGCAAAATATTTCTGTAACGGCATAAGCAAATTCCATGAAATTACTAAACATTAAGCAAATATACACGCAAATTTGAATATTTGCATGCACTTAACGTTAGTGAAATAACGCGGAGAGTAAAAATTGCTATTTTATGCGCGATCCCTAAAAGCACACTAAATCTTGCTGCTATTGACAAATGACCTCCTTATTACAATATCGTCTCGTTTCTCGGGATCATCGCATTTTATATTTCCCATTTTGTGCCATTCAATATCAAATACTCCTTGTATTCCTCATTTCATGGTTACAATAGCGATATACAATAAGAATAATACGAAATGCGAAGTACACTTCGGTCCGTATTTTCGTTTCATTTTCTTTAAGAAAGGTTCAAATTTAATCGCTTATTTCAATATTGAATATTGTATTTTGTAAAATAGAACGAAGTATTGTAATCTTTTGTATCATATGCTTGTTTATAGTACCCGGAAATATTATTAAGTGTTATTCTGATTAAAATTTATTCCGCCAAAAACACCCTATAAAAACCAATCAAGTCTCGATGAAGCTGTTTGTTTCTCTATAAAAAGTAATGAAATCTCTAGATAGAGCGAAATCGAAGTATTTGCAGAGTTTACACAATACATGGTTAAGCCAAAGAATTTTGACGTGCAAATCATTATGTTTTAATTCCACGAACTGCTAACACCTGACCTTCAAAAACACAATATCAAAGATACTGAAGGAAGGTCACGTAAACAGCGTGAGGACCCTCCGGAGTACCTAGTCCTACCGAAGTGCACGATGTGAAAAATGTAGAGACAATAGTGTTTGACACTCCATTTTGCCTTACTACCCCGCTAGGGATACAGCATGAAGCTAAGTTAAATTAAGTACACATATTCATATACACATGTTTAGCCCAATTCCAGTCTGAACACGTGCAGAAAAAATAAAGTTCAGGTACGATGGTGAAGCTTAAAAAAAATAAAGAGCATTAGATCTATTTAATTTAAAATCAAAATGAATAACATAACAGTTATATAATTTATAAAATCATTACCGTCTAGACGATAAGACAATTCACTGAATTTCCTAATTTTCCCACAAACGCTGCTATCTTGAATTCTCTCCGGAAATGATGAGCAGAAACGACAAGTAAAAGGCATTAAATCTGTCTGAGGCGTTCGATTTGCATTGAGAAAATTGCATTTTCGACGCGGCAGCGACAAGGAGGCGCCGCCTGCAAATGTTTGCGAATGCTTCCGAAAGCTTTGCTTGGGAATTTTGTAGCGCTCACTAAGGTTCTGCAGCTAACGGATATTTCATTATTAGGTTATTTAATTATATTCAATTTTCTTTTTCTATTTCCTCTATTTTATTTATGTTATTTATCTACTTTGACCACATTTTGATGTAAACAAGTGTAAACCTTTCTTCGTTTCGTTTACATATTTAATTTTCGTAATACATCTTATAGTATGAGATTTCAAAGTATTTATATTTATTTATATTATTATATTTTTTTTTTGTTTGACGCTGTATCTTACGGATATAGGGTAGACAAGGGATTTTCCAATTGTAAGGGGATCCCACCAAAGTCTTGTTGTTCTCCACTTTCCGTCGATTTTTACAAGCATTGCCTGTTGAGCGTTACCTCGTTACTAGAGCGAAAAAAATAAAATAATAAAATTATGAATATTTTGAGCTCAAATGAGAAAAAGAGAGTAGAGTGTCGTGACTCGTAATACTGAGATCTCTCTCAATCTTTTCTATCTGAAAAAAAACATGAAGCTACGTTGTTATTTTAGATAGACAGATATATAAGGATCTGTCCATCTAGAATCTAGATAGATGTCTCCGTCTGTAAAAACTATTTTTTCAAGATCGCGTGAAGGTATCAAGCTAATGAATCATAATCAAATATCCCAGCTCTACAAAGCAAAAAGGTTGAAACATCACCTTGAAATTTTCAATTATGTTTTCTCACAAAATGCCTTATTGCGACTTATTTATTAGAGATTACGGTATTGCGGTTGTTACTTTCTTAAACTAAAAAATACAACATTTCTTCCATACAATGTTTGTAAGATCATCGGATCAGTAAATCCAGAGATCTTAGCGCTTAAACAAACAAACAAATTCGTTCGCTTTATTATATTAGTATATTTTTTATGATGTTCCTTACCGTATTTATTTTTTTTATTATTTAGCAATGATTTAAAATGATTATAGTATTGGCCACACATATTATCATTTTTTAAAAATAACTTAAGAAGAAACTTTAACAAATGACATAACTTTCAAATTTATTGTGAATAGGAAATTTTTGTGAAATTTTTACAAATAAAATAAAAATAGAAGAAGAAAAATTGTATAACGAAAGCAAAAAAGAATGGCTTGCTCTTTTGGTGAAATAGGGGAATATGTCGTTGCTCCTATTCTAATGTCGCCATATAGCCATGATCCATGTTGTTTTGGTACAACTTCTTGCATGCCATATTTATCGCTCTGCGAGAAAAAAAAAGGAGAGTGTCATGAAATGAAACCTGAAAGAAAAAGCTCTAAGCCATTTACACCAACGCACAATTGCTGTTCTGATTATTCTGAAAGATCTAGGTCTCCAGCTCACTCAAAATGTCCTAGCTCTCAAAAGTATGAAGAATACTGTCCTACATGTAAAAAATCTTGCAATCCCTTGAAAACAAAGTATGTGATACCATGCTATCGATACGAAGACGGTAGAATTGTAAGTTTTGAGTTTGTTTTTTGATTTATGTAAGATAAGGTATCTTAAAGTTTCTGAAACCAACATTGTAAAGTTATTGTAAAGTTTAATATTTTTAATAATGTTGGTTTTAGGAACAATACGTTGCCACTCGCCATGGCAGACTTCCTAGAACAGTTTTTAGTAGAAATGGTATACAAGACCAAATACATGGTTACCAGGGTGCAATACGATATGTATGTGCTGGTTTTAATAAAGACAGATATAACGTTTATACTGCTGTCAACCCTATACGCAGATTGTATCCAAAAATTACACAAGAAATACTGCCTATTAAAAAAATATTGAAAAAATAACAAACACTCGCCTATTTTATTAATAAGAATAATAAATCTCCAGATAAAAATATTGCCATCTAGCTCATTGAAACGAAATGGAATTCAAGATCAGAATTTTCTGGAATGCGGTGCAATATCGTATATATGTAAAAGTTGGAAAGATGCGATCTGGAGCAATGCTCCATTTGCTATACCCATCAAGCCTATGAAGAAGCTTCCCGCTATTGTTTCAAAGAAACGATGACCCAGTTTAGCACGTTAATTAATCAATTTTGTCTATAAAAGACATCTTATGGCAGTGAGTAATGAATGTACCAAAGGGTTGTCGTCATTGTTAAGATTTATGAGAGAATAATGATATTCTATCAGATATTCAAACACATCTGACGACCCAACACTTTGCAATATTGACAGACGACACAAATAATAACACTATAAAGCCTGTCGTTTGCAGGTTGGCAAATTACCAGTCTCAGCATTTAAACGCAATGGTATGCAAGATCAAGAACATTCCAAATTATTAGGCGCAACAAATTTCCTTAAGCGCTGTCCTCGGGATATCTCTATTGAATGTGAAGTGAGACCTACCCCTATACGAATAAATGACCCCATTAAAGTACCACCATACAACAACCATCCGCTTAGTTCTTACTTATTGAATAAAAAACCTATCGATGTGGCGTTAGAGGACATAACGGATGATCAAAATTAAGTTATTATAAAACAAATAAAGTTCGTACGTCGATAGTGCTAATAAAATTTAGGTAATTTCCCTATAATATTTTATTACATAACATATGTTTGCTACATCTGATAGAACCAATAAAATTTTATAAAGATTTATCCAAAATTATCAATATTATGTATGTAATATAACTTAAATATAAATCAAAATCTATACTATAGGTACTTTAAATAAAATCTTGTTGTTGTTGTTTGTAGTAAAAGGTACAAGTAGTATATCTTCTTGTTACAGGTCAATCAACCAACACCTCTGATGCGCCGGGCATGTGAAGTGGCTGTTGGAGTTAGGCCTCGGCGGAAGCCGTTTGTCGTGTCATCCTATTCTGCGGAACCAGAGCAAGAGGTCCATCGATACGTATCACAAGATGAAAGGGTATTCAGTTAGTTTACGCATTAATATGAAATATATTGTTTTGTTAAAATTGTTATTAATATTCACGGCGATATTGATTGAATACTCCTAGGAATAATAGCATTTTCCGAGAGATTAATATTCAACGGAGGGTATATCACGCTGGCACCTGAATTGATTCCCACGTAATATCCTTTGACGAAGTCAAAGTAAAAAACCGAATAAACGCTATCGGTGACAACGAAGAGAATTCCAATTTCATTATAAAATCACATCAGACGTGAAAAAAAAAGAAACTAATATTAATTAAAAAATTAATTTCAATATCTTTCTTTGGTTTGAGTTCTTTTATATGTTTATAATGAGTTACTTTCTTGCTCTTTATACTTGTTTGAAGAAGGTATTTATTTTTAATATTAACATAAAAATACTAAATATGTAGAAATGTAGAACACTAAATATGTAGAAATTTTATAAATATGTTTTTAGAACACTTTTTACGTTTTTTTAAGAACTGAAAACCTTAAAAAATACTAGTCATTTAATTTTCTGGTAGCTTTTTCAAATAGATTTCGAACAGATAAAAATATTTTCTGAATTGAATTCGAAATAATTACTTGTCATTATTGCTTGCTTGATGTTTCTAACATCGATCGCTTGGGCTGTCAGGCCGCAATGTTTATTCACATAGAGATTTATTTTTGGCAAACGCCAAAAATACGACCTTTTGTGATTTATCCTTATCATAAGACAAATTTTGGAAGATCTTTATTTGCTTTTTAATCTCTCGTTTTAATTTAGCATTTTTAATATAAATAGTCACCAGGATGTGCAAGTTATACTGCAGTACAGGGATTTGGATTTAGTAATATAATTAAAAGAAAAAGTTGTAACGGAAAAATAGGAATTTCGCCTTTGGATTTTTAATTACAAAGTTAATTAATTTACGTGATTCGAGTTGGGAAACTTTGCATTTTATGCAAATAAGTCGTTTATTTGCTTTTCATTAAACAGCTTTTCGTTAAGATTTTTTTAATAATTCTGGACCATTGTAAAATAACTTCTTACGATTATATAACTAAAACTTATAGAATCAATCAAAATAAACTGTGGATACACTCTATAACATACGTTTTATAGCCTTATACTTGTATAGATTGATTGAAAACCTTGACAAATAAATATTTGCACTAAATAAATAATATATATAGATAGGTAACCCACCTTAATCACTCGGTCAAGTATTTGAATTTATTTGTTTATTGCTTGTTTAAATCAGTCAATACAAAAATCATGCTAATAATAAATGTAGATGTAACAAATACTTACAAGCGGATACATCCTGCTAAATTGGGCATAGTATAGAAAAATAAACTCCTAAACGTATACAACAAGTAACAAAATAAATAAAATTAACTAGATTCGCTTTGACTACCCTCGGGAGAAGCGCGACCCAAAAAATTACTTCACAAGATATTAATATTGTAATATCTTATTAATAAAATGATATTTTGATAATTATTTATTTTTAATTTTTAACTCATTATTCATGGCGTATTACCATTGTATATAAAACATAGGTCTTGTCTTTAACTGTTGATAAGATATATTTTGTATTTGTAGGTTACCTGTTTTAAAGCAAAAATGTTTAATAATTTATTCATATCATAAAATACAATCCAAGATCACTTCGATAACAACATAAATAAAGCATATTTCTGTCTCTTTATAAATATTGTTTTTTTTTTGTTTAGGGTAATTATTGCTTCCATTTGGAGAAAAAGAAGCATGATTTGTGTCCAGAGGGCTGTCATTCGTGTCACTCTTGCCCTCAATGTAAGGACTGTGTGGGAGACGATCCTTCCAGAGACTGCTATTACTGTTGTTGTTCACCGTGACGTTTTTAATTCTTTTCATGTATTTAATTGTTATTGATATTGAATATACATATTATTGTAATTATTTTTAATTTATTGTTTTCTTAAAATTTCCTGAAACAATTAATACATTCGAGAGCCCAAAAATATGAAATGAATTGTTTCAAAACCTACCACCTACCTTGTTTCAAAACAGTATTTATGTATTGGGTACTGAAAAGTACAGAAAATGCATTAGATAGATACATCCAGGATAGAAATAACAAATGTAATGCTATTTGTACACTTTGTCTTTATATACATGTGAAAATATTATCGTCAGAAATTTTCTCTGGCGAGCTGCTACAATAAAAGTAAACAGTAAACAAAGGGATCTACTAGGTTGATAAGCGTTTGATTGTATGCCGGCAGCTATCGACGAACCTTTCCTTTTAGTAAGAATTTCTTTGTGAAATTTATCCAGTGCGAGTATTGATTTTGCTGGAATTATGGGCAAATTTGTGAAATAATTTTGTAATTTAAAAAAAAATGGTAGCTACTTGATAATGATTTACACCCGACCGCAGTTGCGATAGCTATTATTGCGTAATTAGGTGCATATTTAACATATCAGCTGATTTGCGGTAGTGCGCTCGAATCAATTACTTGTATTGATTTCAAAAATCAATCAACATGACGAAATATGAATCTAACACAACCTTAATACAAACCTTAATATAAACAAGCGTAACAAGTAACTTCAAAGATCACACACAAACGTCCCTGAGGGTTGTGGTGACTGTCCCTGCCGTGATCTGATTGGAATTCACTACGTAAGAGCGAGGCAGTGCCCCTGTGCTTTCATAATTTTATTATAATTAACGACAGGGGACTGTTGGAATGAAGGATAGGATGCGATACTAGTTTGTCAAAATTTCAGTTTTCAATTATTCATTACCATTAAACCACCAGGAACCTACTCGGAGGAACGAATTATTATTTATGACTATTATAATTTTTTTGCTCTGGCACCAAAGCAAAACCCCCGCGTTGAGTTCCGCTACTCAACATACAAAATGTTAGGGAAAATTTGCACAAATACAAAAATACATCCGTTAAGTCCTTTCTGAGATTAGTTAAGAACACCGACCGAGTTCTATTACATTGTTAAATGCCCGTAGTAACAATTTTTCTAATATATCTTCCATGAATTATATTAGAAAAAGTATGGAAACTACGAAAGTTAAACTTAAGGTTTTAATAATTTTCACATTTGAAATCTTAACGTAATTCAAACGAAGGAAAATAATTCAGTAATTTAAACGGGTGAAACCGAGAGCAGGTCGTTGGTTTTTAGTATATAAAATGAATTTAAAAAAAAAATTAACATACAAAAATGTAGATTTCTAAAAATAATAAGTTATTTTGTTACAGAAAACATCTGATTTCGAGGAATCTGAAAAGGAAATACCACTCCCAAAAACGATCAAACGTTTCTATTTCAAAATTTCGATAGCTTAACAAAACAGAAGAAAAAACACTTGAATAACATTTTTCGCCATTATGGAAAATACTTTATGGTTATTACATACTTTGGTGGTAATTAAATAAGGGTGCAGGCAAATGAGAAAGCGACGCGGTCGGGCGGCGCGTGCGCGGTGACTCCGCTCGCACCA
>DVQM01000226.1:0-21195 GCA_018231645.1 Heliconius ricini | reverse complement strand
CCTCCACCGCGCCCGCGCGCGGGTCCGCCTCCGACACGTGCGGCTGTTTCATTATAGAACGTATAAAAATTTCAACGCTGCGGGATTCGAGCCCCCCACCTTTTTGGATAAACTAGTACTTTTGAATCTTTTTCAAGAAGGCCAGCTTACTTAAAAAATTTAATACGTTTTCCTCGGGGGATACAAACGTTACACTGCCTTTATTTCAAATGTCTAAAATTCAAATTTTAAACGTGTTAACGATAACGTTTCATTAAAGTGTTAACGATATTTTAATGATACAAACAAAAGGGCAGATTAGAATATCATTATATCGTCGGAAGATCGACCTTCTAATATTACAACCTCAAGTTTATTAGCAGTTATATTGAAGATACATTTGATAACTACACATTATACTGAGAAATAAAATGAATACATAAGAAATATTATTAAATCATATTAAATTTTATTTTTAGTTTTTAGGTTAAATGCAAAAATAAATGATTTACATATTTCATTTTTTTATTAGTTTTACTTAAGCACATCTATAAAGCCGAACAAATTGGATAAACGCTTTTTTTCATTTTTATAAAAAAAAAATATATATATCGACTATATCAAATGTTTGTATTCAACACTAGATAATAAATAAATAAATAAATCAACCTCACGCTGTATTTCCCACACAGCAATACCCTGCTGGCAGGGGAAACTTAGTGTTAAGACACTCGCTCACCACATTGCATGTTGATTGAGTGGCGGAACTCAACGCCGCGAAACATTAACATTAGAACAGGAAATAATTAACTACGCAAAGTACGTCCAACTCACCCATATTTTAATGTCAGGTTGCTCCTTGTTCTCCGCGTTGTCGACGGAGGCCGCCTCCGCGCCGCCCATCGCGCTCTCCGCTCTCTCTTTGTCTTCCACAAATATCACCTACACAAATATAATTACATCGTGATTGATAGTCATTAAAAACATGTTTCTTTTAGCTTCACGCTGTATCCCGCACATAGCAAGGTAGGCAGAAGGAATCCAGTGTTAAAAATCCGTTCTCAATTTTCTGCTGAATTCTGGACGCATTGTGTGTTAAAAAACAGCCTTTTCACGCGCTTTGCCTCATTATCAGAGCAAGGAAATGAAAATATAACAGGAATCGAACCCACAACCTGTCGCTTTTACAGTCGCTTGTGCCCTTACGTCACGACTGGCCTTAATTAAACAAGCGTGATGTAATATAGCCTTCGATTAATGAATTGTCGAACACAAGCGGACAACAAAATGTTTAACGAAACTCTTTCACTTTGTTACATCTCTCCGTTCACGTTGCTTTAATTATGATTATTTGCAATATATTGCAGACATGATAAGACTATAACATAAGTATTTTAAAAGTATAGAACGATAAACAGAGAGTAGTGGCCAGAGAGCGTAGCGTTAAAACACTCAGTTCTGTTCTGAAACTTCCGCTTAAATTCAAGTATTGAAATTCAACGCCACAAGCAAAGTTTTCATACTTTAATATGTTTTTGCAGAAAGATAAAAAAGAAAGTTATATAAGCAAATTTTCAACGTTAAATTATTTATATTACAGTGACATAAATACCATTTAAAATATATACGTAAATTTAAGAAACAAATGCATCCACGAAGTGGGCCACAAGCGCAATTATAAAAGTGAAACTAAAACACCACCAACCTGTTGAGTTTCAGTCACAGTTTCGCCCTCTGATTCGTCAGAGCTTTCACCACTTTTTACTTTGTTTTTTCTATTTACCTGCCAAAGAAATATATATTGACAGTAATCATTTATAAAGCGGCAAATTGATAGATTCTATCTTTTTATGTCCACAAAAGTTCTTGAGAAGAGTACTTTCTGATTTTTTCTGAGAGATTTTATTTTTTATTTTTGAGAGAAATTGAGTAGAAGGAAAAATTCTATTTCAAATTTTGATAACCACACAAAATAAAACGAATTTGTAATCATTATATTAACAATCTAAACATTCCAAATCTATGACAATGATTTACTAAGATTTTTATAGACATAGGACACCTAATGACACAGACACAGGACACTTAATGTAAAAATACCACTTTCCGCCGAATCTTCGTGACGGAACTCAACGTCGCACTTTTGCCTTGGTACCAGAGCAAAGAAATGAAAATAGTAAATAATAATTATACTTCTCCCTAGTGAGAATCAAACCCACAACCGTTACCTTAGTCATAAGCTCATGCCCCTGCACCACAACGGCCTCTTATAATTAGTTATACTAATAAGACATAACTATCGAAAATAAAATAGATATTACAAATTACTCATTGTTCAAGCAATAACTTACAGGCACTTTTATTACAAATGAAGTCTTGTCATCCATAGCAGAGGAGACACCCTCTTCCATGGCATCAAAGAATTCATGATCTTCATCCTCCGTATCATTACCTTGGCCGGATCCGTTCCCACCTGTTTATTTTAAAACTAAAAAATTACTAAAATTCGAATGTTTTTTTTATTTTAAAAATATATCTACATGTTCTGAAAGCCCAGTGTATTGTAATCTCACTGGCTTTCCTTATTATATACCACATACAAATGACTAGATATTAATGTATTGTTTTATTTTTTAGCTTCACACTGTATCCCATAGAGCAGAGTAGAAGAAAGTGCCAGAACTTAACCCAATGCTTTGTGTTGTTAAGTGAGGATATTTTAAACTCCGAGTGGAACTCAAAATCACAACAGTCAGATGCTATGCTGCTGAGTCATGACATCCTCCATACTGATTTAAATATTTGTATAACAAAAACATAACTTTATAACAATTAACATAAAACATTTAACATTGATTGAAAAGCTATATCTGTATATGTAAGTAGAATAAAGCAAGCCAAGCCTATAGCACTCCCTATCCATATAAGCTACTTTTTAGATATTGTAAAAAAAATTATAAACTGGACTTGATGAAATGCTTTCTGCATTCATGCCGCATGGGTTTTAATGCCGATATGGTAAATTTTATAATGTTTTCTAAAAAATATCTTTCTGTCCTGCTTGTGGACCCTAAAAATGTTTGAAACATCTATGAGGCTGTCAATTATTGTCTTTGCCAATAAATTATTAATAATACCATCTTTAGTGTAAAATGAAAGTAAACTTCAATTAAAGCTCCAAAGCATTGTATATAAATTTAGCTACGACATTTATAAATGACTCTAGACTAAGTACTTTGTATATATAAACAACATTATTTAATGATAAACAGTCATGTTTTGTCAATATTTACATTATATGTGCCATTATAAAACATTAACACTTCAAGATAAATATATTGGTTTACTATGACTTACACATTTTAGCTTACTGTACCATCTACACCAGTGATTCCCAAACAGTGGCTCACGGACCACCAGTGGTCCGCAAAAGCCTAAATATGGTCCTCGATCAATTTTAATTTTATCACTTGGAATGGTTAAGCAAAGTTTCTGTTAAATTATCACAGTAAATTTTTATTATCCCTACATACATAATGGTCCCTGCTACCAAGAATGATATACAAGTGGTCCTTGATCAAAAATAAGGTTGGGAGCCCCTGATTTCGAAGGTTCGAAGAATCGAATTTGAAGGTTTTCTTATATTTTAAATATGAATATAAGGATCATGATGATAAAATAAAATTATATTCATTATTTGATGTATAAGTTTTTTTTTATATTGTGCTCATACATTAAAATTGTAACTGAATAGTTCTAATAAGTTCTAATTGAATAATATTTAGATGATAAACACATATGGAATTAATGTTTATTGAATGTAATGCAGGATTGCTGCCAGATAATGTAATGTAATAATATCATTGACTTTGAAAAGAGCAACTGTTGAGTTTCTTGCCGGCTCTTCTCAGCAGAACTGTCTTGCAAACCGGTGGTAGCTTTTTTTTTGTCTATATGTTCATTTGCTGCTTATAAGAGCTTATTTGACTAAAAAATATTTTGAATTTGAATTTATAGTATTAAATATGAATTCAAAATGATTATTTTTGTAATTATTAAGTGCAGTGAACTGTGCCATAGTACATTTTAAATATCATTATTAAACTTATATAGACTAATTGATCATTATGATGGTATTAATGATTAATGAAAAGCATGAATTATTAAAAGCAGTGGGTACATCACTTTGAGTAGTTCTTGATGGATAAAATATTTCATACAGGTAATTAATACACCATTGAAAAAAACTGGTCATTTCTTCATATAGCAATAATGTTATTGTTAACCTACAATACCAACAATATTTATTAAAAATTAAACAAAATGATAATTAATATTATTCACAGGGTGTCTATTGTATTTCATGAACAGTACCTAATCTGTTAGATACACATTTGAAAGATGTATTTTGCACAAACATTATAAGTATCTGAAATTATAAAGACTTTTTTTTTTACACCTTTAGCAAAATCAAGATACAAACAGATAATTAGCCTTGCAAATGCTGGCAATGAATGAGGTTCGAGTACGGAAATGTTCAGATACATCGTTTTGTGCTTATGGTTTGCAAACAAAACATAATCTAACGCTAATTTTCCTCATTGTTTTGTTATTCACTTACCGCCCATGACGTCTACTATTGCTGAATTACGTATTTGTCATTGCAAAATAACCTAAAGTACAATAATATATTGAAGCGACTAAATACACAAGGCCAAGATCACAATACACTTATTTCACGAAATATATAACACGCCACTGCCGACTGCATTGCCAAAAGACAATGCTTGGTACAAAACAAACGATAATTAAATAAGTGAAGACGCAACAACCCGCAACGTATAAACTATTTGCAATACTTTTGTAATAGAAGACAACCTTGAATTTGCCAAAAGTCGTGAAATTTAAAATTAAATAAATTGTAAATCATTGCGGTATTACGTACCGAAATGAATTGAGTACTTAATTGTCAACCATCATTTTTATAATTTTACATAGAACACTTTAAATTTTAATCATAAACAGTTAACAAAATATATTGGTTTAAAATCTCAATTTAACAAGTCGCCCATCTATTTCCGATTATCCGTCACCAGCGTCGCCGTCATTCAGTCATGCGTCAACTTATCCTCTTAACGTTTCGTTTCTGCTATTTACATAGACAAGTATTCTGACTTATTCAATTGTATTATATTTGAATTAAACTAAACAAAATATATTTTTCTTTGTTTAAATAACATAAAATCATATCAAAATATATTCTTTTCATAATAACTTTTGAAAAATTACCAAGCATAGTTGAAAATTTTCAGACCATTTTAGTATTACCATACTAAATAATGAAAAAAAAATGGAACGGTTAAACTCAAAAGTAAAATAATTGGGAAATACATGGCAAGCAGTTAAGTAAGTAAACTTAAGATAAAGAAAGGTTCTGAATGAGCTAATTTTGGACATTAGTTTCCCTTAAATAGCTTGTAAAATGAAGTAAATAAAAATGAATGCTTGCAGATAAATAATGTATGTTAACTGTTCATATAAAAATGCTTAACTATTCAATAAAAAAAATATTTCTAAATATATATAAAAAGTTTAAGAGATATGTGCGTTATGAGTCATCACAACTCAATTATATTGTGCAAGTAGAATGGGTAATTTTTAAGCTGTTATAATAATTAATTAAAAACATTAGTGTCCTAAATCTAAAATTACACAAATATATTTTAAGAATGTGTGTGTACCTATTTTTTAATATGGCATTAGCTAAGTAATTTATACCAGATTATTCCATTTTTTCTCCTCTAATTGTCCCTTAATATCCTTCAACTTTAGATTACACTATTGGCAATACTTACTATTTTAATTTCGTATTTAATTTATATAAGGAAAATCTTAATATATAGAATTAAGGTAGCCTAGGTAATAAGCAATCCGAAACTGTTACTTTTAGTTCAAAATATAATAAAACAATTTATAAATTCCTGGCAGTTTTTAATTTTTTAATCTGTATTTTTAAATTAATAAAAGCAGCCATCATGATATGACGTCATATGGTCTTGTAAGCAAAGTATCATCTGGTCAACATACTCTTTGCTTAAAGGTGATGATATAGCAAAATTAGAAATTTAAGTAATTTTTTTTCACTTTACAAATATAGATGATATATATGATACAAAAATGATATTTTTTAAAGTAGTCTATTATAAACTTAAGATAGAATTGCCAGTTTTTTTATTACACAATTTCTGACCTGTATGTGGTGTACTCCTCGCAGTGACAGTTTTCTCTAAATTATCGTGTTGTCGTGCGAGCTGTTCCACTACCTCTTGTAATCTCATTTTCTGATCGCGTTCGTGTTGTAGCGCACGGTTCATACGCGCACTCGACGCTGCTGCTGCACTCATGAACTCTGAACATGCCTGTGTACAAAATACTATATTCATATATTATATTCTATCTGTACTATTCTCTTATAATATTAGATAGGATATGAGTGAACCACAATTTTTTAAAATATTGAATTAAAAAAAATTATGAGGAGTAGTGGACCTAACCCACAACCATTACATATGTAGTGCAGACTCAGTCCCACTGTACATCAATGGCCTACAATGAGTACAATGTACACAAAAAATACTAATTGTAATATAATGAATATCAGAAAATATTTTAAATAAATGTATGATACAAATTAAAATCACAAAAAAATAAAATCATTTTAATACTAAAAAAACACAATTTTATAATTGTGTTTTATAATTGTATTTAAATTTATAATTGTGTAAAAAAACACAATTTTATAATTTGTTTTTTAAAAAAACACAATTATAAAATTATGTTTTTTTAGTAATTATAAAAAAAAAACCACTGATTTACATTTATGTAAGTGGGTCTACATACATTTTAAATCCATTTTTACTTTAAAACAATAATTTAAAAAACATATCTTTCATTTATTTTAGCTACGCGCTTATAGCAGAAATTGCATTTTCCCTCTTTTCGCCAAATAAGTTAGTAAATAAGTATATTGAATGGCGGAACTCAACACCAGCATAATTTAGATAATTGTAATTACATAACAATTGTTTTGTATTGTTATTGAATATAAATAGCACTTACATTCATCATAGCATTACATGATATCCTAAACAAAGTAGCTCTTTCGGAAACTTGTTTAGTTGTGTCAGTTGGGGGTATCTCCAAATCTACCAGGGATCTTTGTAAAGCTGCCCCATGTCTTGCCACAAGTTCTGAACATGTTCTTAGGTCATGGAATCTAGCTGCCAGCTCTCGGGCTATACCTCCCGCATCTTCACCTTCACCATCAGTACCCCCAACAGCAACTTGTCCGGATGACATTTGATCTTCATCATCATCTGATTCTTGTGCGCGTCTAGATTAAAATATTAACACAAGCTTATTAATAAATACATATATATATATATATATATGTGAATAATTGTTTTCATTTAACTTTCTTCTTAAAAATCATCTCATTAAGTATAGCACCAGAATGGCTTTGAGGCTAGTGTGGTGCAATAGGCTGTCCTCAGACACAGTGATTGTGGGCTCAAACTCCTCTTATGTAAATGTATTATTTACATACCTCTGGCAATTTTGTCGCTCTATATTTAATGAAATCAAGATATAAAAAGGAAAATGATGTGTATAGTCTTTCTTTCTGTCTTCTTTGCTATGCAGGAAAAAACGCAAAGCTGCTTTCTAAAACTAATGCTTTCTAAACTAAAACAATAACTAAGAGATAAGATTTAACACACATATATCATAATCATATTTTTTTTTTCTTGTAACATTTATATGGTTAACTTAATAAATCAGATTTTTTGATATTTTTAACTAACATTTTGTAAATAATATTAGCCATTATATATAAAAGATGCTCACTCCAGTTAGACTAGTTCTGGAAGTCGTAACAATTTTTTCGTATCCCTGCTCTGGTAAAATAAATTTGGGGTTGAGTTCCACCAATTTAAATACAATGTCTTGAAAGTGGAGAATACAGTGTACAGCAAGTTCTGTACAGAAATAAATAGCATATAATATTTTTCATTAAATTTGTAACTTACATTGCCTTTGCTTTAGCTAATTCTAATGCAGTGACCCAGCTTTGCCGTTCCACTTCATCATGTGCTCTTATGTGAAAAGTTTGAGTCCCTCCATTACTTATTACAAATGTGCAGGAATCTGCTGTATGAATCAAAGCACCTAATAATGATATTGTGCCGCGACATGTGTGCGCCATCTCTGCTTGATTTCTAAAAAAAAATTTTTGTTATTCTAGAAATTTTATTAAAAATATTTCTATTTTCATAACAAAATAAGATTTTTAAAATTATCAGCAGCCATAAGAGATAGCACTTTTCAAGCAATGTGGGCGTAGTAGCACAAATGGGGGAATATAGACTTGACATTTGTGCTTCTGTTTCCCACTTGGGAAATTAAATATTTAATATTTTCATTTCATAGCTCTGGTATCAAACTAAAACAAGGTGTTGAGTTTTGCAGCTTAACATAAAAATGGGTAACTGTGTGTAAATACTAAGTTTGCTCTGCTTACTCCATTATATGCAAGATACAGCTGTATGTATGATGCTAAAAAACTAAATTCAAGTATTTTTGACATTTTTAAAGTGTTAATCTATAATTAGGAAAGAAAAACAATTATTTATAAAACAAATGAAATTTTTAACATAGCAGTTGAAAACCATCTAAGAGGTGCGGGTTCATATACCACACCTCATAGACTTTAGCTCTTGCTACATTTTTTTAAATATGTGTATGTCCTTATAAGTAAATTCAAGCAACACAAAGAAATATGTTCATTTATGACCTTATGATACCTTAAAAAACTTATTTATAATACAACAATATTTAATATTCTAGATAATTAATGCTTGGGTACATTAATTGGAAGACACTAATTGTTATCATCATAAATAAATAGCTGTGTTTCACTTAATGTCACATTTTAATAAAATATATAAAGAACTAAACTAATTGAACATTATATTTTTTGTATAAAAAATCAAAATTACATTTATGTTATTTAGTTATATTTCATATTATTAGTTACAATTTTAAAAAGGAAAATTCAATATATTTTAATTTACAATGGACATTCCACTGTAAATTAAAATATAAAAACAATTATTATGTAAATATCAAAACTAAATTTGCTTAATTTTCATTGAATATATTGAATATATAATATTGTATAACATCATACAAGCTGTAATTGGGAAACTTATTATTTATTATGCAATAACTTTATAAATATTATTCAAATTCACCTGTAATATGATAATAATCCATTTGACAACACGAACCATCTTCGTTGGTATCCTTTGAGGTAGTTAGTCCACTTAAAAAGCCAGCCCTTTTTTTCTGGTTCACCAGGAACAGGTTGACCTTTGGGTACAATTACGTCGGACATTTTTTGCTTGTTTATTTAGTTTACGAAGATAAGAAAACCATAATACATCGAATACCGACTAAGCCACGTTCATCAACCACCATAATCAAAAGTACGTACTTACGTAGTTGTGTTGCCAATTTTTTATTTATATCACAACTAAAATAATAATACCGCACAATGCAATATAAATAAACATAGATAAAAAGTTCAGAATTTTGCACATCTATATTGAAAAATGTACTAGATTAGAAAAAACTTATCAACGTTATATTAAAAGTAGATCATGTAATATTATATGTATATATGGCGTTTGGTTAATTGCATTGTTTGAAAGATTTTTTTAAAAAGTCCTCAAATGTTAACGTTGTTACATTTACTACAAGACGATTAAAATTTACAAATTCATATATTTAAATGCACAGTAAGAATGAATAATAATATAATAAATATATCATTTTAAGTCATCGTTTTAAATGATTTAATACAAAAAAAAATCAGCTTATGCTTATAGATAATATATAAGAAATACATACTGTATATGTAAGAAAAATATAATAAAGATAATATACATTACTGTAGTGTAGAGTTTCTTTTATCTGTGATGTATACAGCTTCAAACTTCAAAATAATGTTTTTAATCAACAGCTGTCGGAATTTGAATAAGGTCGTGAAGCGGGTTGTTCAAGGTTGTCCATTCTCTTCATGGATTTTGTTTTAATTGAATTCTTTAATTGCTTCCAGACGGATTTTTTTTTTACTAAAATATATTATAATATTATTTAAGGTTAAACCTACAATGATAACTGTTTAGCTGGTATAAAATGTCTGCTAATTAGTTTTTTTTCTTTGAAAATCTCCATCTGTGTATTGTTAGTATTTAGGTCACTTATATTTATTTATTTACAGGTTCAAAAATGGGCAGCTCGTACTCCAGATCTTATTCTCCTAACAGTGAACAACCAAAGACTAGTTCTGGAAGTCGTAAGTATTATTTTTTAAATTATGTTAATATATATTTTTAGATAAGTTTCGGCAATGCAAATTATTTAAAATGAATCATGTGATTGATTTTATTTAATTTATATTTTGTCTTTATATTACTATTTTTATGTTATTATTTTTCTGATCAATTTTAGGTGGAACTATATCTCGTACAGACTCAAATTCTCAATATGTAGAGTCTGTTGTATGTAAAGTAAATGATTTAAAGGAAAATGAGATGAAAATATTTGAAATAGGAGAAGAAGGCAAAGTTTTAGTGGTGAAACAAAATGGAGAATTTAATGCAGTTGGAACAAAGTGTACTCATTATGGGGCTCCGCTAGTATCAGGAGCATTGGGAGATGGAAGAGTGAGATGTCCGTGGCATGGCGCTTGTTTCAATTTGAAAACAGGTGACATTGAAGATTTTCCAGGATTTGATTCATTACCATGTTATCAAGTTACAGTGTCAGAAAAAGGAGAAGTCAAGGTAAGATTCTATTTTTTCTTATTTGTTTTCAATTTTCTTACTTATTTACTTCATTGGTATATATTTTAATTTATTAATTTTTAATAATAAAGCCCAAAATTAAATATATATATTTGTGTACCTAAATATTAAAGTGTAAAGTTTAGTTCTGCCATTCTATGCGCAATATCTTAAATATAGAATTACCTTACAGTTGTTTAGAGATTTTCTTTATTTGCAGTTCACATGATTAAAAATGATATTTCATATCAATAAAAATTTAATTATGTATACTTAATAACTAACAATATCTTACAATAATCATGATGAAGTGATAATAATTATTATATAATTTTCATATAATGACTAAGAACTTGCTCTATACAGGCATTTTATATATTTAAATATCCTTTCTCCACTTTCTGCTGGATTCTAGCGGTATTGCGTGTTGAGTGGCAGAACCCAATGCCGCATTTAGCCTTGACACCAGAGCGAAGAAATAGAAATATAAATTTAAGTAAACATTTCATCTCCTCTAGTGGAGATCATAATTTTGAGAATGATGATGTCATCAGCAGCAAACAACCTGTTCAGTTTTACAGTTGCACGCTCCCCCTCCCATATGAGTGCATAGATTGGCCTCAAGTACTAATTAGTTTGTTTTTAATATATCTTATTACATTAAACATAATGTATTATATATGACATTCCACAGGAAATATTATTTTATTTAAAATATTATAGAAATTTCCTTACTCTAGCTATTTTTGTTAATGTTATACTATAACAACCGTTATTAGGTTCCGATATAATATGTTTTGAGATTAGAAGGAAAAAAATGTTTTCTTAAATGTACAATAATATGAAATTAAAATTGTTATCAGAGGCACAAAGTGTGACTGTAAAATCGGCTGGTTGTGGGTTCGATTTGCCACTTGCGGAAGTGAAATATTTATGTTCATTTATATTTTCATTTCTTCGCTCTGGTGTCGAGCTAAAGCGCGGCATTGACTTCCACCACTCAACATGCAATGCCTCCAGAATTCAGCGGAAAGTGGGGGAACGGAGTGTCTTAACACTAGGTTCCCTCTGCCTACCGTGCTGTGTACGGGGTTTAATTTTTAATAACTGATTACTAAAATTGTATTTATAAATATCGACTAATACAAACTCAGCTTGTATATGATTAAAGCAAATCGTATGTAATTGGTATGTGACTAATATGTATATAGCTAGTGAGTAATAAGTCTTAACACATTGTTTTTGCACCATATAACCTTGTTATATATATATTCGTATGTTATCGGTTTCATAACACTAGATTTCCTTGAAAAAATTAATTTGCAATTAGTTCTAGTACAATTTGTTCATGGTACATATTTAGTTAGCTATTAAAAACCATATATATTTTTTAATTTTTACTAATTAATAAGTGGAAAACGACAAAGTTGCGCGTGACACGAAGTATTTAATGTAAAGACGACTGGTTGTGGATTCGATCCCAACTCGTGGAAATGAAATATATTTATTTAAAGTATATATTTCCATTTCTTCGTTCTGAAGTTGAGGTAATGTGTGGGGGAAATGGCGTGAGTTCCGCCACTCAACACGCAATGCCTCTAGAATTAGGCGGAAAGTGGGAAACAGAGTGTCTTAACAGTAGGTTCCCTTTGCCTACCCTATGAAGCTGGTTTGAATTTTTATTCAATTCCTTTTACATGAAAGCTATATCTATCAAATAATATATTTATTCCTCTTTTAAAAAGAATGAACAAGAATAATATATAAAGTATTAGTACATATTTTCTATAATTACAAAAAAATCTTATACTTTTATAATAGAAAATAAATACGAGAATAATAATATAAAAAACCCTCGAGAAATATTGACGAACGTCATTTCAAGGCGTATTTGCCAGTCCTTTCAATAGAGCAGCAGACAAAAACATAAAAACAAACTAGATTGTTTTCATTCAATACAATGTTATCGTATCTTTTTTATAAGTGCAAAAAATTGATAATCCTATGCTTAAGTAGATTTTTTTTATTTTTTATTTATTGAGAGCCATTATTTTTAATTTTTTTAAATAATTTTCTTTATTAATTTATTTAAATAATTAAAAAAAAAATAAAGAAACGTATAACAGTCAATTGAACTTTTAATATTCAAGCAATAGAATATTTTTTATAAACTGTTTAAGTAGATTGAGATTGACCTCGGTATTGAAATAACCTTCTACATATTAAGGTCATAGAGAACTTAAAGAGGTTATAAATTTAAGTAGAACATTTAATTTTAAATATTACACAATTAGGTATGTATTCGAATAAAACTATTTTTCATAACTTAGTTTATTATTTGTGAGGGCTCAAATATGGGACATGGATGGCTTAAGGTTTTTTTAAATTATTTTTTAATTATTAGTTTCTTTTAACAGCTTCACGCTGTATCCCGCATAGAGCAGGGTAAGCAATGGCAACCCTAGTGTTAAGACACTCTGTTCCCCACTTTCCGCCAAACGCTTTGCCTTAACACCAGAGCGAAGACATGAAAATATAAATGTAAATAAATATTACATTTTTCTCAACACGCAATGCCTCCAGAACTCGGCGTGTGCACTAGGCACTAGCTGTGTGCAGGATGCAGCGTGAAGCTGATTTTAATTAAAGAGAAAAGACGGGATAAAATGGTGGCCGGTGTGTCCCTTCTCCAAGACAACGCCCCGGTTGATACAGCCCGTCTTTCTAAGGCTGCTGCCCGCGATTGTGGCTTTAAGAAGATTATCCAGCTACCCTATAATGTAGATTTCGCACCCAGTGTTTATTATTTGTTCCCAAAGTAGAAAAAATATCTTCATGGGAAACGATTTTTTTGATGGTGAAGACCTGAGGACCGCAATAAATGTACATTTTTTAAGTAAGGAGGAAGGTATTTTTTTGCGAGAAACGTCAAGTTAATGTCGCGATGTAACAAATGTATTGTAATTGTGGGGAACTATATTATAAAATAAAAATATTTTTGGGTTAATTTGTGTGCTTTTTCAAGTCGATACACAGGATACATTAAACGCGCCTCGTATATATAACAGAGAAATAACGCTAATTTCTCTATGGATATACCTATTTATTCACACGTTACGTACGATAAAGTCATAACATACATACATACATATATCATCTATACATATCTATAGATCCTGTTGAACCATTAGTGTGTTATTAACAACTTAGATTATGAAAAATATACATCTTACTTTGTTTATTTACCAGATAAACAAATAATATTTCTTTCTTTATAAATTCTAACTAAGTTGAGTGTACACGATTGAAAATTTAAAATTTCATAAAGTAGCTAATATATACTTTATTAGAAAACGTATAAAAAATTTAACGTAGCGGGACTCAAACCCGCGCCTTTTGGAAAACGACTAGGCGATTTGACCACTAAGCCGAAACTTTTATACTTTCGTTACAACTTCTAAATATTTTTATTTCCTGAGTGTGAATGCTATCACTTTAAAAATGTTAAAAATAGCTAATATATATTTACTAGGAATTTGCGCAACATAATATTTTTGTGATATTTTCAATTTTGTTAGGTTGGTCAAAGTTCAATCTGTGAGCGTGAATTTGAAAACGTTCCACAATTCAACTCTATGGGACCCAATCTGACCATTTACTCAAAAATTACAATTTTCCCCAAACTACTTTGCTGGTATCACAGTGTCGTCCACAGCGGTCCTGCAAAATTTCAGAGCTGTAGATTTAACGGTCTAGGAGGAGTAGCTTTACAACGAAACACACGTTTGCCCAGTTAGAGCTTCGCTTCGCTCATTTCATGGACTAGTGACCCCCGTGAGGCTTCGTCCGCTTGAACCACACAGTAATTTATTTACTAATTTGAATGTCGTGTTCTTTAAAAGACAGATACGTAGTGTAGTATTAAAAAATCTGTTGACGCTCTGCAACATTCCTTAGCATTGAAATGGAAATGGGCTGCACATGTAGCACGTCTTCAGTACCAAAGATGGGCCAAAAAGGTAATAGAGTGGAAAAGTCAGTAGGGAAACGTAAAACAGGAGGACATACATGAAATGGGAAATTATTAAGATAGCAGATCCAAGCTGACTTACTATGTCACGTAAACGCTTGCAAACTTTGAAGTAGGCCTTTACCTGTTGAAGGGTTAGAGGAAATAATAAAAATATATTATATTATATAACAAATATAATATATTATATATAGGATTGGTTATCCCAAATAAAAGAATAATAATATTAAAACAATAAATTTAACTAACCTTAATCAATAAGAATGGATGTAATGTACTGAGCAAGAACTAAAAGGCTTTTTATTTATATGCAAATGTAGATATACCAAAATGGTTGGGTCGTTTAACGCGGTCCGATATTCGAATTTATCGGAATGCTTGGCATCTAGATATTAAATGCTCGAAGCGTTTAATAAACTTGCCGCATTTTTGGTACGATGACGATTCCAACATTATTTCAAACTAGGCCAAATTGAACTGCGTAAGTGGTTTTTGGTGTGATTACTTAAAAATAAGTAGGTACTGATAAAATTTTGATAAACTGTCATAAGAAAGAAAGAAAACAAACTTTTTTTACTAAATGTGCACTCACACTTTTTTTGACTTGTGTTGTCTACTTATCGGAGATATCTATATAAATGCCCCTGAATGGAAATCGATGTCAATATCGCAGTGAATTCAGTCAAATACTTTCCTTATGCACGATGGCGTTGACTTTAACCTTACTTTTAAAATAAAAATAATCAGCTTCATATTACATATTAGTGTAGGCAGAGGGAACCTAGCGCTAAGACACTTAGTTCCCTACTTTCCACCGATTTTTTCGAGGCATTGCGTGTTCACGAACTGGAGTTGCCTTGGTGCCAGAGCGAAGAAATTAAAATATTAATAAATAAAAACTCATTTCGTCTAGTGGGGATCGAACTCACAACTGTCGCGTCACACCCTTATGCCCATGGGCCACAAATGCCACAACGATACTACGTTTAATTTGTAATATCTGTACTAATATAATAAAGCGGGAACAGTTTGTTTGTTTGCTTAGACGCTTAGATCTCTGGATCTACTAGTCCGATTTACTTTCATTTCGTTTTGTATAAAAGCTGCATTCTATAAGCCGACATCATTTGGTTATAATTCTTTATTAGTACTAAATAACGAAATAATAATAATAAGGAACGCCATTGAATTTCCTTAAGCGCGAGCGCTGCAAAAATAGTCAATTATGTCAGTACGTTGTATGACAAAAATATTCAATTCTATTAGTTTTAAAATAAGTCAGCTATACCATATATTTATCTCTTATAAATAACTGGCAAAAAGGGATTGTAATGTGATATTTCATCGATTATTATTTTACATGTATATTGAACCTTACGAGAAAAAGTTATTTCATTATAAAGAAAATATAATGAAGATAATCTTTGGCTTTTAAAGTATGTAATTTGGATGTATACTTTTCGAGAAAATTTAAAAATTTAAATAATTTAACGCTCTGTTTACGACCGCGAGATGATATCCTGTCATACAACCACGTAGTGTGCATGATGATATCAATCTGTTGGCAAATGCAGGATTATAGAAGTATTATAGGTGGTATGCGGGTGAAGCCGCGAGTGTGCCGCTAGGTAAAATAATTTACAACTTGAACATTAATCGATTAAAAAATTTTTTTTTTATTTCTAGGTGCGAGCAAAACTAAGCGATTTGAAATCCAACAAGAGGACAAAGGATATGGGAATGGTTTCATCTTGTGAAGATTCGGCAGTAATAATAGTTGGCGGCGGACCATCCGGCGCCACTTGCGCTGAGACATTGCGAAGCGAAGGGTTCAAAGGACGCGTTATTCTTGTCGCGAAAGAAAATTATCTACCCTATGATAGAATCAAGGTGTCCAAAATCGGCACTGCTACAGATATCGAAAAACTTCAAGCCAGGTCCGCGCAATATTATAAAGATGCAAACATCGACATACTTAAAGGCGTAGAAGTAGTCAAAGTGAATACAGATAATAAATCAGTGGAACTTAGTAACGGCTCGAAGCTTTCCTTCAATGCTCTTTATCTTGCGACTGGTTCTAAACCGCGCGTACCAAGTATTCCAGGAATTGATCTTAAGAATATTTACACAGTTAGGAATTTCGAAGATTCTATTAATATTCTCAATACATTGGGTTCAGAGAAAGACAAAAATGTAGTCGTTTTGGGCTTAAGTTTCATCGGGCTTGAAGCGGCTTCGTCATGTGTCTCGAAAGCCAAATCTATGACTGTAGTAGGAAAGGACTCTGCACCTCTCGGTCAAATATTCGGCAAAGAAATAGGTCAGAGTCTACAAAAGCTTTTCGAAGATAACGGTGTTACATTCCATTTTGAAACCACAATATCGAAATGCAACGGCGACAATGGAATAATAAAATCAGTGGAACTGACCAATGGTACCACACTTCCTGCTGATATGTTAATTTTGGGTGTGGGAACGACATTCTATACAGATTTTCTAAGAGATAGCGGTATTTCTCTAACCCCTAATGGGGCTGTGGGTGTAAATGATAAATTGGAAACGAATATAAAAAATATATATGCTGGTGGCGACATAGCTCACGCTCCCGTCTTCGCTCTTGGCAATGAACAAATGACTATTGGCCATGTGGGCTTGGCACAGTATCATGGCCTCGTTGCCGCAAAAAATATATTGAAAAAGGAGACTCCTTTAAGAACTGTCCCATATTTCTGGACAATGGTATTTGGTAAATCAATTCGTTACGCTGGTTGCGGTAAGCCTGCCAGTTTCCACATCGAGGGCGATGTACCAGCATTGAAATTTGTTGTATTTTTCTTTAACGAGGCGGACAAAGTTATTTCCGTTGCTTCTTGTATGAGAGATCCAGTGGTTTCGCAATTTGCAGAACTTCTCTATCAGGGTAAGACGTTGTGTAGGAAGGACTTAAAAGATGATCCTTTTGCGTGGGTAAAATCTATAAATTAAGAAATTTATCTAAATATGTACAAGACCAGTATTAACCAGTATGTTTGTATAATGTCTATATTAAATCTAAATTTGTATGTTTTGTTGTTATATATTTCTATTTATTATTATATTATTAACAATTTTATACTTATTGTATGTAATAATAAGTATAAAATCTACTCAAGTATAACAAAAAAAATGTATGTTAATGTGATCGTAAAATATTGATGTCTTTATTTTTATACTGTAAGTAAATAATTTGAATGCTTGAAAAGCTTATATTTGCGGCTTCTTACTTATGTTAATAAAAAATATATTACAAATTTTGACTATCAGTATATGTATCATTTTAGCCTCAATATTATTAATAATCACACTATATCCCACATGTGGTAGTGAAGGCAGAAGGAACCTTGTGTTAAGACAGTCTGTTCCCCACTTTTTGCTGATTTTTCGAGGCATTGTATGTTGAGTAGCGGAACTCAAAGCTAGGCTTTTGTTTTGTGGTGCCAAAGGGAAATAAAAATATTAATAATTCATTCCTCCTAGTGGAGGTCAATCACATTACAGTCTTTGAGCCCTTATGCCATACAGCCTCAGTATTATTATTGAAACAAATATTTTAAGGAAATATCATTAAAAGTTACTATTATTTTGTCGAAAAAGTAAAAGCTAAGTCATATTGAAAAGACATACTTAAGTAGCATGACTTAGTAAATATATTAGCATGGGAAAGCCGTCTTGTATCTCGAAATGTATCACCAGTTTTTCAAAATATTCCCCTTACAGCCAAGCCCAGTATCAGTATATTGGGCCTACCCAATGATCTGTGAAAGGCTTGACACTTTGGCTTTGCGTAGAAACGTCTCCTCACTGCGGGTTCTCTACCACCTAGACCTTACAACGGTAATCACATACCATCAGTAGACCTGAATGCTTGTTTGCCTTGCCTTTTATTCCATAAAAAACTATATATACTTGGGGAGAATAAATATAAACCACATAAGAATTTATAATAACTATATTTACTAATACAATTCAGACAATTTTTAAATTAACATTCCCAATTTTTTAATTATCCCAATTTTCATTAACTCGAAGATGTTTAAGTCTTTCAAATAGAGTAACATCTTCTTTAAAATATCTATCTGAAATACTTTGAAAATTTTTGGCTCTTTTTACTTGCTTTCCTAAAGCCTTAGAATGACCATGACTTTCAGCCTGTAAAATAAATATTTCAAGTTTTTAATTGAATAAATTTTAATATATTTCTTATTTATTATATACCTTGATGGTTTATTATTTGCTTTTAAATGATAATCTATTTAACTTATTACATTCATTGCAATATTAGTGCAATTTATAAGCATATGATCTAATAAGTAAGCTCGCAAGTTTACGATGGAGTGAAAACAAATTGTATAATATTACCTCAGTAAGGTATGGATGTCGCAAGTAGAACATATTTTGCTCTTCAATAGCAAAGCTTTGCTTTAAGCTGCGAAGATGTTTGGGTTCTACTTGCTTGACTAAACGATCTTTTCCTCTAAAAATATGACCATTGGGTAGTCTATTACGCCGAAATAGAATTTGAGTTAATTTCATGTTTACAAATTATCAATCAACTTAATTTAGATTTTTTTAATTTGAGAAATATTGATCGTGATGCGTAAAATTCCCAGGTTTATAGGTTATGTTGTTTTTAGAACTGTCATTGTCAATTTTTGTCGTGAACAGTATACACTTGACATAATTTATCAGATTGTTGTAATAAAGGTGTGCATACACAGTATAATTACTAAGCTTTAAAAAGAGCTTTTGCACCAATTATTTATATCAAACTTAATACGACAAGCAATTATATTATTATTTACTTTTATTATAATCTTACGAAAAGCAAAAATATCTTCATTTAATACTGTATTGTAGTTACCATGTACTTTGAAATTTTATTTGATGACAACCGTATTTTTTTTTGCTAGCTAAATTTAACTAAACTGTCTATTTCTAGTCTATGATTAAACTATGGCTGTCGATCGACAAGCGTAAAGTAGTTACAATTTAAGTGCATACCTAATTTTGAGTAAATTAATACTCTAATGTAAGCTAAATATAAATTGTTGAGAAATTATTAAGCATGGCACTGAGGGGCTGAGAAATTTTACGATTTGGGGGCGGGCGCCATCCTTGGTTTGTATATTATTGTTGTGTATTTTTTCTTCCGCAAAGTAAATCGCTTTCATTAAGTTGCATTGAATATAAATGTTGGATCCTGTTAAATAATTAAGCGGCACGTGAAACTTATTGTTTTTGTTGATACGTGTTTTTGACTTCTAATGTTAACTGTTAAATCCAAGTTCCCTTTCACTTTAATTCGCTCACTGTATTCGTGCTCTACTTATTTTAAATGTTTCACTTCCTTTTTTCTTTATTCTTTTGCACATTTAACATCAAATCATACTGATATTGAAATAAATTTAAAATATATAAGTATTTTTTCTAACCTTTGGATTATTGTTGTTTTAATTATTTTAATTCATAAGTGACCTACTTTAAAGTGTAAGTGATTTTGATAAGAATTTTGTGTCAACCAAAAACCGTTGTTTTAGAATATAATAGTGTATCTTTTATTAATAATTGGAAGTCAATTGCTTAGTCTTAAAACTTATACACATTTTTTTTCTTATCACAGTAAAATAATACAGTTATGATGAAAATAAAAAAAGAGAATCAAATATCTTATTCACAATGTAAAGATTGTTCATTTATTTAACAGATTTCATTATTTAATTTTGTGTTATTTTCACTTTGGAAACATAAAAAAAGTACTTATAAAATTATTGCAAGCAACTTTTTTTCCTCCATTATAATAATAAAAATATTGAAATATTTATTTAAACATTGCGATAATAATGACAAATGTATACAAGAGTACTGGATTATTTATTTACTTTTCTAGTGAGCTCCACAATCATCCCTCTCTAAACTGCAGTTGGCTGGTGTTGTTGATTTATATCTAAGATGGCACAAGTAGGGGCTAATATGGAGTATCAGGAATACAAATGGGCTTATTCAATCATGGATTCTTCAAAGTAAGACTTTTTTATAAACAGAAAAATTATTTACAATAAATTGAAATTGAAACATTGTATGTATTTTGGTTCTAAAATAATATACAAATTAATAAACAATACAGTTTAATGAGGCCAGCTGCGCCACAAGCAGTGGCACAAAGTGTGACTGTAAAACGGATTGGCTGTGGGTTCGATCCCCACTCGAGGAGATGAAATATTTACTTAAATTAATATTTCC
>DVQM01000225.1:0-21200 GCA_018231645.1 Heliconius ricini | reverse complement strand
ATATATATATATATATATATGAATGAAAGGATTTTTTTTTAATATTTTCGCTCTGGCATCTTAGTTCCACAAATTAACAAGCAATGCCTCGAAAAGAGTGGCGATGGAAAGTGTGAAACGGGATTATAATAGCTAATTAACGCGACATGAAGCCAATTGAATAAATAACTTGATCATAATACTTATCAAGTATAATATTTAATCAACTGGCTCAATACACTTTCGTAAAATATGCGAAGATATCTTCGTCAAGATGACTTCAACAACTTCAACATCTCATTTCCAAGATGAAGTACGCTTGTAGCGCATTCGATTCGAAGTTCTACTGCAAAAGCTGTCAGATGCAACTACAAACGTACGGCGTCTTCCTGTGTGATACACTTTAATATAGGTCGTGTAAGGTGTTATTGACGCTGACAGAAAGTTGCTACGCCACGAAGGAAATTGATTCTATGGAGGCTCTTACTACCAACATGTGACTTTACAATTAGATGGCAAAAGCTCTTGGGATATATCTCAAGAACAGATGAACTTTATGCTCTTGATTAATTAATTGCCTTTTATTATTCTTAGATCTATATTAAGTATTGATACTATACTCTTATCTATCTTTCTCTCTCTCTCTCTCTCTCTCTCTCTCTCTCTCTCTCTCTCTATTGGTTATGATAATTCTAAGGTTTTTTTTTGTTTTAAGTTGATGGATAGAATTCTATTTACTTGTTGCTCCTTCCTTATTTGTAAATATATCATGGAATCTAAACTATTTTAATAATAAACATTTATATGAAATTACCACAAAATTAACCAGCTTTTTAATATTCGAGAAATATATTTATTGATGGAAATCTCATTCCATTATATGATGTTGCTGGCAAATGATTGACCAGATCTAATATAGGTTTAAAATCTGGTAGGTGTTTAAACAACTTAATATTTTTTGGTAGCTTTACGCTTCACTCTTATAGGAGGGTAGGCTGTTGGAATCTAGTGTTATGACGCTCCGTTTCCCACATTGAAACTAATTGTCGAGAAAGGAAATTACGTATTGACTGATGGAACTTTATCTTAGGGTGGGGTGAAAAGAAAATATTTTAAATGTCCTCCCCAGAGCGACCCGCTCTACCCCGATCGTGTCATTGTTAACTGTCAGAAACTTTGTTACAATTTCTTTCCTATGATATCATTACATCATTTCGTTTTAAAATCCCAAAGCACATACAACGAAGAACTGAATTGCTTATAACAATTTCAAAATGTATAAATCTTTCACTTGATACTTAAGTAAATAAAAATATAACACCTATTGAACGTTTCCCACGTTTATTATCCAATCGACATCACAGTTGAGAAACGTTCTCCTTCTAAATAGAAAGCGAGCGAGTGTAAACGAAAATAAACTCTTTATAGCGCCCTACGAAACAAATAGGGTAGTAAAAGTCGCCACACCCTCGGTCTATGGGAATAAACGGTTAGACTTTTATTTTATGCCTTTTTAGAGGCCACTGTGGCGCAGTGGGATAGCATGTGATTGGCAACGAGGTAGTTTTAACTTCGATTTCTTCTCGGCGGAATGATTATATATTTAAATTATTTTCTAAACTGTGACAAGTCAAAGGGCACCGTAAAGTTTTGTTGTATTAGAATTCGGACCGAAATTGGACAAAGAAGTTTCTTAACACTAGATTCTGTTTGTCTACCTTTTTATACAGGAAAAAGAGCTTCCTTTTATTATCCTATTACCTGGTATTACGCTCATTTATAGCAGTTCTCTTTGGTAACCCCGTTGTGTTGATGAAAGTAGGTCAGGCCAACACGGCCTATTCATTATAATAATTTAAATATTCCACTGTACAGAATCATATTCATTTTATTAAAGCGTTGATGTACTTAAGAAATCTTTTTTAATACTGATAATTTCTATGACTAAATTTTTTATCAAGATCTATCATCTTTCACCGATCTCAGCCTGATATTTTTCATTTTTTGCCCGTAAACAAAAATATGTACGAAATCTAAAGATTTTTTTTTGGTTATAAATAGTTACAAACGACTTGCTAAATAAAACCGTATTTATGTACTAATAATTTGTATAAAACTGAAATTTAAATATTATTTATTTATCTCTAATAAATTAATAATCTACTGAACTCTAATTTGTAAATTGAACTCCCACTTCGTCGTAGTTTGTAATTTCTTAACCATTGTAAGGTAACTTTGTATAATTGTATTTCTAACACCCTCATCATTCTTACCTTCTTATCTCAGACAGCTTTACCTTTCAAATACTTGGAAAAGAGTTCTGCATAATCTAATGAGATATAAAATAGTGTTAAGACACTTCGTTCTTCGGCTTCGTCTCAAAATTTGCGAATTGGAGAGAAACCCCGTACATTATCTAATGTCTATATCTAATTAGGGTGATCAAATGAAAATAATTCTTGCGCCGCTATATACGGGATCTCTGTATCCTGTAAACATAGCAAGGCATTTTTTCACGCTGTCGTGAAATTAAAATAAAATTAAGAGGATATTTCAGTTAACAATAATATAAAAATTATTTGATTCATCTGATTAGATTGCCTGGAAGAGATCACTATACGTTATAAGTCCGCCTTTTCACTTTTTTTTTGTAAAATAATATGCAAATTGTGTAATTTTCTAGTGTAAAATAAAGATTTTTTTAAGTGCTTTAAAAAAATGCCTTTTTCAATAAAAAAAATTACAATGATTCATTCTTGCACTTTCTTAATGTGTTCAGTTCAATTCAGTTTTAAACATTTTCCTACGGTTTCAGTTAGATACTTTTCCGCGATCCAAATAAACGAAATTTTTCATTATGAATTTTTAAAATTCTAGTAAAACCTAATAGCATTATACTAGCTAACTTTCAAAATGAAGCCAATCCTGACGCGTCAGTACAAGTGTGCGAATGTAAACGCGCCAGACTATGGGTTCGATTTCTATTTGACGTAATGTGAAATATTTAAATTCTTTGCTTTGGTAACGTGGCAAAGCGCGGTGTTCAGTTCCGCCACTCAAGGCCCAATTCCGCCAGCATTCGGCGATATTGTCATTATGTGAATAGACTGTCTAAGCACTGGGTACCCAAGTTTCCCCTCCTACCCTGTTGTGTGCGAGATACAATGTGAAGCTAAAAAAATGGCATTATAAATATATCGTTATATAATTTAAATCTAAAATAATAGAAATCAAATGATTACAGTAAAGGATATCCATATTATAACTGTGTTTCGAACAAATACCATTTATTTCTTTAATAGAAAAAATCTTAGCTTTCTTATGAAAACCGGTATCGCCGGACAGAAGTAATGGGATGGTATTTAAAGTCGTAAGCTCATACAAATTTAACCAAGAATATTATTAGTTTGAATTTTTTGTAGCCTTACGCTTCTCTTGGTAACGTAGAGTTAAAACACTCCGTTCATCATGCCACGCCCAGGTTTTAAGTGGTAAACTCAAGGCCGCGCTTGTTACCAGATCGAAGAAATAGTCACGAGTGGGAATGGAACCCACGACCGTCGCGTTTACACCAACATCCTTTCGATACATAATATTTCTTAACGCAATAAAAGCTTATTGCTACTTTACTGTATGTTTATACATATCCAAAGAGTCCAAAGTTGAGATAGCTTATACATACATACGTGTATTGATAAGGTATGATAAAATTGTTCCTTATTTTTACCAAAAAATATCCTGGAAAAATCTAAAAAATGAATGTAAAATTCTTTGGAATGTGTAGAACGGAAGTGTCTTAACACTAGGTTCCCGGGTTCCTATTGTCTACTGTGCTATGTGCGGGATACAGCGTGAAGCTAAAAATAATAACTTAAGCTGTACTCTATTTTTTTTTTTAAGTTATTTGCCTCTTCTCTACAATTTTATTGAGGGCTATTAAGCTCATTCGGGAGCTCAGAACAAGTTTAGTTCGGGTATTCTTTTGCTTTTATATATGTATATATATGTTTTACTTATGGTGTTGGTATGTTTTTTAGATTTTACACTGAGAAATTTTTTATTTATTTATTGATGTGTTCAATATGTTATTTATATTTTTGATATAAATAGGGAATTTGATGCGAAGTGAGAACTTATAATGTAAATAAAGGAATAAATCCAAATTGTGAAAAATTATTAGTATTAGTAAGGAGTTTACAATCCTGAAATTAGTGAGGAAGCCCCAGTGGACTAGTCCGACTCGCACTTAACGATTTTTTTTTATATTTATAAAATGCTAATGACCCGTCCTGTCCCTTCCCGGCTCACTCGCTTATGCTTATTGTTATATTATAGTCAAAGTGTAGAAAATCTTTTAAAATTGTAGCGTATTGTTCTGATATATAAACTATATAACTGTAGGTACAGTTTCATTTAAATCCGTAAAGTAACTTTGGTGTGCAAAAGGAAGAAATGTATATGGATTCTCACTAATTTTCAAATGTATAATATTTCATATATTATTATGAGCAAGATTTATAATATTACAAAAAATGGAAATAAAACCCAAAATCAAATGCTTTCTAATATCTACATTGTAATCGCTTCAAATATTGAGTTTAGTGTATATCCTGTCCATTATCGGATATCTAAACGGAATATTCGTTTATCACATATTTTTGTGTACACAGTCGCCCCAGATAATACTAGGGATGGGGAGCTGGAGGGTGAGGTGGGGGATGAGGGGAGGGAAGGGTGGCGCGGACGACGAACTCTGTACAGATCGATACAGCTGCCGGCACCCCGCCCAGATCTGTGCCCCGTTACCATGGTTACCAGACGAGAGAGCAGAGAACTGTACACGCACACTAGTACACATAAAGCGATATTCGTGTGTATACAGTAACATTCACACTGGTAGAGTGTTGCTGGTGTGTATACATACATTGTACACGCACACATACGCAAACACACTGTATGAGACCGTTAAGCTCGTTGTTTACCTGCGGGTTGCGGATTTACGACTTTAATATTACTTCCCGTCCTTTTTTTGTTGGTGGTTTTTTTTGTGTCGCGTTTTCAGTGTAATACATAGGAGCTACTTGTGATTTAAATGTTTTGGGCTTTAATGTTTCTTGATACTGGTAAAATTGGAATATGAATTTAAATGGTACCTACGTCAATTTTATTATAATATTTTATACTTATATAATATCAATATGACCACAACATGATCAAACGCTAATTTTAAAAAAATATATCCATTTACTCAAAGGCACACAATGCTTAATTGAACTGTTACTTACAATACATATAATTTTCATGTGTATTTTAAATGATTTCTAACCGACTTCCAACCGAGGAGGTAAAAGGAGAATTAATTCCACTGTATTATATTGAGCCAGTATGTGATTTCGCTGTGACCATATATGGCGGTGCTTGCTCGCACCCCGCCCCCGCTGTGCCCGGGCAAACCTACGCCAGCCCAAATTGGAAAGTAAATGAAATAAAGTTCAAGCTGTATCCCGCATCCATATATAGCGGTAGGCAGATGGAACCCAGTGTTAAGTCACTCCGTTCCCCCCTTCCCGCCTAGTTTTCAAAACAATGCATATCGAGTGGCGGACCTTAACGCCGCGTTATCTCTTGTTTCCAAAAAAAGGAAATGCATCATTTGCTAGTGTGATAGTCGAATTGTAAACTGATCGCATTTAAAGTCAGACAATGTGCCGCTGCGCCACGAGGACCGGCCCCCAAACTTAGTTAACTCTTAATTGGCATCAACCTGTTGGTGCCACGTGGTCCTGAGGTGACACGCTCTGTGATATTCTTTTAGTTATGTTAGGCTAATACTGGGAAGCTAATTCTTTTGTTCTATGGTATTTAGTTTTTTTTTTATAAAAAGTTATATTAATTTTTTTTCTCTTCCTCTCCTTTACCGGATTATATTTAAAATATATTAATGTGAAGTTAAAGTGTAAACTATAAGTATGTACTTGTATACGCTCATTTAAATACATTACATGGCTTGTGCGTCTCAAACACATATTTATCTATCGACGCCATCTGGCAAAGTTAACTCTATCGTGGCGTATCTTTGAGAAGTGCTTATCCTAATGGATGTAGGTTGAAGCTTGTGCTTAAGTTCTACGACTCAACAAGTAATGATTGTAAAATGTAAAAACCAAAAGTAAATAGTAAGAGAGAGAGTCTAGCCCAAAATCCTCGCTAGAATCAACATCAGCGGCACAGCGCTATGGTTGTAGATTAGATTCCCACTCGGAAGAAATAAATTTCATATAATATGTTACATATATTTGATGACGTAACCCACCGCTATTAATCCATTTAATATAATAAACCAAAACAATACCTTGAATGACAGGTATTCTTTTCACTCTTAACTATAAAATCGAACTGGCTACTGTCTAAATGAACTGCATCTTGTCTATAATATATTGATTGATGTTCCATGGCGGGTCGAGGGTTCCACGCATGCCCAGTGAGCTCGGCCCCGGGACGGCCCACGCCTGTTGCTAACCTGAATGTAGATCACCTTTACACCAGATACGTGTATATGGAGCCTGCCCTGATTTTAGATGGATGGTTTTGTTTTTTGTTATTTTATGACTATAAAATCGATTGGTTGCGGGTTCGATCCCAAATCGAGGAAATGAAATATTTCCAATTCTGCAGGCGTTACGTTGGAGCCCTGAAATGAAAATATTAAAAACTCAAGCTGGCCTAGAACAATTAAAAATCTTTTTAAAAAAATTTCAATAATAACAAAAACAGATGATTTTCCTTAGAAGTTCTTACAACACCGCTTGTGAAACGCTTTAAAAGAATTAAAACTTATAACAACTGAAGGTAAAGTAAATATAAATTTAATAAAACAAATGTTGAAGAAAATTGTTGAATCGCTGAAGTTATAATAAAGTTTTTAAGTATTATTTTTCAAAAGTGACACAAAATATATTTTTTTATTTGTCTTGGGTAGTACTACGGCTGCATGTTCGATTCCCACTTGTGAAAATGTCTGAATTTACATTTAATTTATATGTGGCATTAAATCGATCTTGGTAGACACGGTACGGCGTTGTGTACCACCATTTAACATTCTAACGTAAAAGGACAGAAAAAAGTATGATTTTTTTTTTCTATAATTTTACCCTTATTACAACATAGAAGTAGAAAAAACGTAGTGTTAACATTTTGTTCCCAGCTTTCCTTTTGCTTTTGATTTGTTACGCAGCGGAACTCAACGTCGCGCTAAACATTCAATTAAAAAAACCCATAAATAAGTCGAAAATTTAATTTCCTTCCATAAACTAATATCACAACAACTAATACTATAGTACGTTATTGTTAACAAAAGTATGTCTAAGAAAGTCATGCGAAATTATATCAGGCTTTTATTAGAATTCTTTTGTGTGATGCTTGCGTTGAACGTGGGAAGATCGTCTTTGATAGAATTTATATTAAAAGAAATGTAATACAGCTACTGCGAATGTACCAGTATTGTCGCTGTTATTCGTAGCCCCTAAGTATTTTTTTTCTTTAGTTGTTTATTGTTTATTGCATTACTGTAAGTTAAAATTGTTAAGCGTTTCACACTGTTTCCCGCAAAGCAGGTTCCCTCTGCCTATCCTAGGCAAAGGGAACCTGGTAATAAAATAATTTATAGTTAATCGATTGAATTAAACATTTTATAATATATTAAATTCCTTTCTAGAACGTCGATCACAAAACCAAGTTCCGCTCCAAGAAGGGACAACTGCCGTTCGTTGAGCTCAACGGCGAGGAGATCGCGGACAGCGCCTTCATTATCAAGGAGCTCTCGGAGAAATATAACAAAGATTTAGATGCAGGTTCGTTGCTATTGTAATATATTAGGCGTTTAATTTTTGTTTAGTTAAGAAGCTTTTGTTTATTTGCATATATCGCTTAATATTTTAACTGGCGCAGAGGCCAATTTTTATTATGGGTTCGATTCCCGTTCGGAAGAATGGATTATTTTATTTTTTTTCGCGTAAAAATTGGGCGTAAAGTAAGAGACCGACTTAACACTAGGTTCCCTCAGCCTAATCTACTCTGAGATAATGTGTGTGTGCACTGAGCTTTATTTAACCGCATGTTCACGGTTGAATAAAGCACAGTGTTATGTTACGCAAAACTAAATTGTGTGCAAAAATAATTGATAATTGAAAACGGATTGCCTTAACACATGCCTTATATACGAGTACATGTTTTATAAGATCACTTTTTCTAACGGGAATTTGTTGATTATAATTTTAATGAGCGATGTAACTACAACGTTTAAAATTATTCAAGAGTTAAAAACTTTATAAGTGAATTAATGTAAAAAGCCTTTTAAATCACTTAGTCTTGGAATTTCAAAGTATGTTTTCCGTTGTTCGTGTTACGCTCAGACTTTCATTGCTTTTATTTGATGCTTAGCTCTTTGATTTTAAATTTGTACGTTTTTTTTAATTTCACTCCCAATCCGGCATCCGGAATATAATCCGTTAAGGCGGAGGGAAGCTAGTGTCAAGACACTCTGGTCTCCGCTAGTAGTTACATATAATATTTTTGACATGTATATTATAAAAGGTTTGTAATAATTAACTCTTTTTTAAACCTTTCAATTTGCCAACATAAAATATTGTGGCGTTTAATTTCGTTTTTAAAGGGTGAAGCTTTACAAAATATTGAAGTATGTTCTGTATTGAGGAATGTATAAAAAGTTAGATAACTATTTCACTACTTTTCTTTCTAAAGATATTTCGAGACGTACCACCTTCTATTACGATAATTTTATTGGACAAAATTAACTGTGTGGGTTAATTTAGTGTTATTGAATAACTTTCTTTCTTTTTAGCTGAAGAGCCCTAAAGTTCTAAGAAATCATTATATACTTCCACGATCCTTTTAATAATTTTTAATAGTCCATTTCAAATATTTATCTGTATTATACAAAACATATTTTTTTTATTTTACTTAGTAACTTGATGGGTGGAAAGAAAGAACGGAAAACTTTAACAATAATTTAAAAAAAAAACAAAAGCTGAAATCACGTGAACATTAAAATGCCACATATTCCTGAGATGTGCTGACCAATCCTATATAAAATCAATTGCAATATTTAGGTTGTATGGCCGGATGCAACGACCGGGCGACCCGAAATCCCAGTTAGGTCATGTGGCTTGACGCGCATGTGCATTCAGCGCGTCCCACTGTTGTCAAATGTCATAGAACATTCCGTTGTTCGTGTCTCACAGGTCTGACGCCCGACCAGCGGGTAGTGACCCACGCCATGGTCTCCATGATAGAGAACCATCTCTCCTGGGTGATCCTCTGGTGGCGCGCCAAGTATCCGGACAGTGTCATCAAGGGCTACCAAGTGAATCTCCAGAACGCGCTCAACACCCGCCTGCCCAACCCTATATTGAACTTTTGCTACAAATTCACGTCTGGACGCAAGGTGAGGCCGATTGCTTTCTAATCAGATTTTTCTCTTTTTGTAATTTATTTCCGTAGACATCGCGCCCACGTTGGGCAACATCGGCACAAACAAAAACTTCTTAAAAATAACCATTCAATCAATGAGAGATTGAGGGCGACTTAGAATTCAATTTCTTGAATTAAATTGTTAAGGTAAATTGCTAGGTTAATTCTTAAAATCGGCCGGTTTCATACAACTTCTTTGTTTGCAATCTTATGTCATCTGATATTTTGTTAGTTTGTGTCATCTATAAATAAAAAACGTAACGATTCTTTGTTATCTAGTATCGTAATCAAATCGTGTATTGTGATAAGAAAAATATATTTTTTATTTACATAATGCACTTACGCCTGAAATTTTCTAGCAAATCAATATATAACTATAAATTGAAATAAATACATACATGTTTATTTCATATTCTATTAAATGACATCTTAAAATGGCTCCCAATCCGCCATTTTAAATTGATTCCGCCATTTTGCGAGTTCATCGAACACCGCCTACTCTGTCTGGGATAGAAATTTTTATTATTGGTGCATCCCCCACGTAGGGGAGGAGGGCGTGGAGGGGGGGGGGGTTGCCTCCTGCCTGCAGGTTCGACGGTCTCTTCAGCGCAACTAGTGCAATACGCATCTCCCCCCTTCCCATACCGCTGCAGTCGCCATATTGCTGCCAGGAGTAGTTAAATATCCAGGCACCTGTTGAACTTCACCTAGTTGATGGCGAGCTGTGATAGTGGGAAGAACATTGCGGTGCTATTAAATAAATTATAACTGTTAGATTTAAATATCAGTGCACGTGTGCATTGGATTGTAAGCAATCATCGCGATTAGCTGAAAATTTTAGGTAATTTCTCATGTTTTGGGACAAATTTTGTTTTTTTCTTTAATCGATTTGGTATATAGTTTAGTTGATGACGTAACTCATATATGACGTATTTGTTTTTAGGGTATGAAGAAAGCGAAAGCTCACGGTATCGGTGTGCATAGCCAGGAGGAGATCATCGAGTTCGGCAAAAACGATCTTCGCGTGCTCTCTGACCTGCTCTCCGATAAGCCGTTCTTCTTTGGAGATGAGCCAACACTTGTAAGATTTTTTTTCTTGTTAACTCTTTTCTCCATTTATAGGGTTTGAGTGTACCAACACTCTGTCATCCTCTTGAAAAGGTTAGTACGTAATCTATCCCTTTTAGATATCAGAATCGAAGGTGTTGGCGAAGGTTTGAGTCCTTATATCTCATGTTTCAGTTTCATCACACAGCTAACAGTAATTGTAAATTTTAATAGTTCGGTATTGATTTAATTAATTTTTTGATTTAATTTTAAATTCTTAAAGCTCGAATCGTAATCAGTTTATTAATAGCTAGAAAAAATCTTATGAAGTTTTTTTATTTGTTCGACGATATTCATTGATGCAACTTTGCGAATGGGCTGTGGGGGTGGCAGGGGGTCGCGGGGTCACAGGGGGACAAAGTGCGATAACCGATCTCCCTTATCAGGTTAAAAATAGATCCAAGCATCTAATGGACTATTTCTGCTGTCTATATATACACTATATTTCATTATGACGATTTGCCATTTTGTTATAGATCTCTCTTTTTCATTATTAACGAAAGTTTATAGGCAAATGTCATGTTTTGTACGAAAATCGATAATCGTGATCGTTCTATTAATATTTAATTAGGTATTTCTGAATATACAAGTATGTGACTCGTAAGTAATATCCAATCAGAAAATCGATACGACATTAAATATGAACTCATTCAACAAATCGATTAGAATAAAGAGACAAGTAGATTTTTACTAAATTAGAGCAAAATTTTAGAAAGCTTTGTCTGCTCTTGTTGTAAATATCAGAATTGCGCTAGGATTTAAACTTCGTTAAAATAACCCTAGTATAATTACCATTTCATAATAATTGTAAATGTAACTGCGATAAGTTTCCAAATTACCGTCTTTTAATATATTTTTGGTCATATGATCACAAATGTCCAATTCATACATATCAATATATACCTTTATGTAACACGGTCATCGATTTTCAAGTGGGTGGGGCAGGTAGTCGCAAGCTCGCCCGGGAATGGCCTAGGTCATGACCTCCCGCCCAGGATGCCTAAGCCGCCCCCCGCGGGTGTCGGGAGCCTGAAACCTACCTAAATAGAACTGGAGCTCGACGCGAACCCAGATTTATTGATTTACATATGAACGCAGCCAGTCAATAATTTTGTATTAGCATTTGTTTGATATGTTAGTTTGATTTGAGTCTTGATGAAATAGGGATTCAATTTTAGGTTTGAATTATTTTTTACTAACTTGTCTCGTTGAGTCGTCGCATCTTGTTATATTTAGAGTTTGTTTTAAGTTTCTGGAACTTCCAAAGTTGTATTTTTTAAAATTATTATTTATTTATTTTAACTTTTAGTCATGTATCATTCATTTATATCAGACTTTCGAAACTTTCTCACGTTTATTATGATTTTCATCTTGGCTTAGATGTTACAATATAAAATATTAATTTCTAATTCCAACCCTATTTTTTTATCACAAACAGCTGGACGTGGTTGCGTTCGCGAACCTTGCCCAACTCCACTTCATCGATAAAGAAGTGCAGCATGCACTGCGCGATGCACTAAACGATTCATTCCCCAACCTGGTTGGCCTCGTGTCACGCCTCAAGGAGCGCGCTTTCCCCGACTGGGAAGAGATCTGCGCGCCTGAAGTGCCCCCACCTCCAGCCAAAAAAGAAAAAGAGACCAAGGAGGGCACAGGACCTAACGAAAAACAGCCGCTGCCTGATGAACCTGAAAAGGGAAAGGTATGCAATACTATCAATCAACTAATCAATTCATAAATCAATGACTTCATCAATCAGTCAATTCAAACTATGAATTGAAATCAAATTCTAATGATATTAAAAATTACAGGGTGACGAAAAAGAAAAGGAATTAGAAAAGGAACCTGAGGAAAAGGAGAAAGAGAAGGAGAAGGAGAAAGAAAAAGAGAAGGAAAAGGAAAAAGAGAAGTAAATTTAGAGTGGACGTTATTCCCACTATCATTACTTACACAAGTTGGTACATTTAAGAGTCAGACTCGTTATTACAATCTGTATATTGTAAGCGTAAATCCATTTGTCTTTCCCGTATTATCATTTGGAGACGCGAGTCCGTTATTATTATGAATTGCGCTTTTTTTTGAGTCAACGACGTAAAGTGATCAACACCTGGATTCATTGGAGAGAGAAGAATTGTACTGGAACATTATATATAGTCACTTGCGTCGCAACGGCTTGCTCTTATATAAATTATAGATTAAATTCGCTTTACATCATATTTGTCATTGGTTGGTGTTTTCCAAATTTAAATTGTATTGATGTTTAACGCTTATAGTTATCGATTATATAATAATTACATTGCTTTGTCCATTTATTTTGGTAATTAAAAATAATAGTAAGTAAATCGATTGTAAGGTACTTACAGGAGTAGGTAAACACTTAATCAAATAATATTCTAGGATATATTTAATGTAAGCGTTCATTATCCGGATGTAACGGCGTGTGTCCTACTGGGAGCGGACACGACTCTCCTGTCTGTCTACGAGAATATATATACTCATTTTGTTTGTTGTTCTAGAAAAATTGACATTTCAGATAGGACAGTTAAATTTGAGAGGTTTTGTATTTAACTGCTATTAGTGTAATTGATACCAAAATTGGCTGACTTTTATTGAACGAATTAGTGGAGTATTTTATTAAAAGTGCGAAAGGTAACGCCGGCGTGTGTTTACACTGTTTTGAGATTCTTGTACTCTATTGGTTTTTACAAAGAAATTAAATTTACAATTTACAAATTTTTGATAAAAAAAAAAGAAAAATCGAAAACGCCTGGAAGACTGTTTTTTCATGTTATTGTGTATTCATAGTCGGTAACATTTTGATATTGTATTAATTGTTAAGGTTTAAGCCGTATTGGATTTTGATAGTTATGTCGTCCTTATATAGTATGCATTATCGCCGTCGTCGCGCCTCCAGCGAACCCCCCGCGGAGTTGTTCCCATCCCCCTTTCCCATCCACCTGGTGGACCACCCCGGTGCGCTCGACCCGCTGGAATCCTTGCGCGTACCCTCCGTACCCCATATACCCCCGGTACTCCACGGGCCGCACGTACTGCACGTGGAAGTATCGGACCCCGCGGGTGGCAGAGGGCACGCGCAGGTTCTGCACTTGCACTACCACTACGACCCTGCTGCCCCCCACCACCATCCTGCGCCTCGTCCGCACCTGCACACACTGCACACAGTCCACCTCATCAACAACACCATCGTTACCATATTGGTTCTCCTCATTATCGTCATGGTATTCACAACCATCGTCAAAGTCGTCCCTTTCTTTATCAAATTCGGAAGACACTTGTAAACCATCTATTGTTAAGTATCAGCTAATATAACGATGTCTCGAACCAAATGTATAATATTATAATTATAATTATTTATCACTGAAACAGGCTTAACATGTAAAATATTATGTAGATAATGATAGAGATCCCCGTTTTCGGTCTTCACCCTTTTTTTACCTTATCAGTAAACGCGTTCTGGCTTGTTCTGTTTAAGATTTGCGAAGATCAGTTGTTTACGAACCCGCCTCACAGCGGGATGAGAGTGTTTCACATCCATGACGTACAAGTGTACACAGCAACTCGTTTATTGATAGGGTCCTTTAGTTGGAGCAGTCGTCAGACCTGTATAGCAGTTTCGGGGTGTAGAAACGTTTTCACCGACGTCCAACGTCAAGTTTGGACGCCGGCTTGAAATAACTGTCGTGATTACATAAAGGATCTGCAGTTCAGAGGCGGCGTTGCAAACTTTGGTCTCGGGCGACTTTTTACTTTTTTGTATCCTCGCGATGTGGGGTATTTGACGCTGTTCGGAACGCAATGGACGATTAAGTCCAGTCCTGGTTGCTTCAACATTCTGCATTGGAGAGTGACGTTACTGACAGTACTGTCAGTCGTCAGTCAAATGCCCCCGATATCCGAGACTACGATCGCGGTCCTGGTCTCACGCTTTGTCCCCGCCACATAGAGCGGTCGTTCGCTAGGTGCGACTCTGTAGTTTCACATCTAATCTCGAACCTTTATAATTAATGTTAGGATAGTAGAATAATGTATATTTGACAGATGATCAATGATGTTCACAAAGAGTAGATATCATACTAAGTGAACTCGAGACGCCGACACGAGCGCGGTTCACTAAATGATATTAGATATAGGTGGTAGCGTAACTTAGATAGCCGCGGCCGCCCACCTCGCCGCGGCTGTAAGCTCCGGCCCGTCGCCCGCTGGGGGCCGAACTACAAGTGGATAAGTTCTGGATTTTGATTTGAAGTAAACTTTTGAGTTTAAATTCTTTGGGCATGGTCGACTTTCTGTCCCTCCCGACAACTGCTGACCATCACTGCCATTAGCCTCGGAGTAAGAGTTAAGATTAGGGAAGTTAGTATAGGATTGGTCGTCGCTCACTCTAGCGTACCATAGAACTTAGGTGTTTTATTGAGGCTAACATCACACTACCGCAGCCGGAGCCTGTTTCAGTGCCACCTGGCTCATCACCACCTTACACCACCTCCACGCAGAGCTCACCTCAATCCCATTCGCACGGGTTGCCTCGCTCATAATAACCTTCGACTGTCACATCCTTATCATAGCGAAGCATAAGAAAGCCTTATGTTTAGACATACAGAAAGTATGTCTTGTTCATATTCCATCAACCTAAACAGTTGGTCCCACCTAGTCTCGTCAAAGCGATGGCAACCCAGCGTGCACAACGCACTGCACTCATGTCTCGTGAGCGCGACGAGAGCTGACTTCAGGCCGTAACATAGTTCTAGAAAATTAGAATTAATTATATAATAATATTGACGCTACTAAAGCCGTTGGTCACTAAGACACTAAGTTGGGACACTAAAGAAGTCAAAGATTGCAAGTAAGCGAGTAGCGTCTCCTGCGCAAGCGGTTGAAACGCGAAAGTTTCTCTTTATTGTCTCACTTAATAGGATAAATTATAATCAAAATCAACTCGACTTTATCAAATGACTCAATTTGTGTTGTAAGTTAGTGCTATACAAACTATTCGTAATCTAATTATAGGTCTGCTCTATGTTTATAATGTATGTAGATTCGTAGGAGACGATTTTATTGAAATTACTTTATATAATTAACATGGTTACGTTTTATATATTTTTTCTTTTTTATAATGATATGTGGTTTTTCAATGATTGTGTCAATATGTAATTGTAAGTAATATTCGTTAGATACTAATGGTTCGCCATATTAGTACCGTTTAATATAATTATACAACTTAACTGAGCTTTCAGTGGAATCAATTCTCTTTAAGAATTTCTGTGTAACATTCTATGGACATTAAAGTATATATCTAATAATTGAACACTGTAGGTGCTATAGCGAGACGATACCAGCCCATGTTCTAGAACTGTGTAAATCTCGTTATAGCGCTGTGCAGGGATTATTTCATTTAAACCGACCCCTACCTATATTCTTGTGTTTATAAATGTTTGTATATAATACGTGCAATAGACATATTTTAGAATGCTTTTGAATGGTATTTGAACATTCCATGAATGATTTATGAATCTGCAATAAAAAGAAACTGAACGTAGTAATGATTATTAAACATTTTTTATTAATGAGCTTCAAACTATATCCCGCACACAGCAGGGTAGACAGAGGGAACTTAGTGTTAAGACACTCCGTTCCTCAATTTCCGCCGAATTCTGGGTGCATTTGCGTGTTGAGTGGACTTTGCCTTTGCACCAGAGCGAAGAAATGAAAATATTAATATACCAATGCCCTCACAACCAGTCGAGTTAACAGTCGCACTTTTTGCCCCTGCGCCACGACTAGTCTCAATAATAATTTTCCGATATCAATATTTTATAAAGTTATAATCAATATTTAAGTAATTGAAAGAAGACAAGCTATACATTTTGGTTATTTAGTAGCAGCGTTAGATTGGATTTTGAGAAACATACTCTACACTGATGAAAAATATATTCTAATCACAACATATATCGTATTGTTGCTTGCGACATCACGTCTGAATAATCTGTCAATAGCTATTATTGCAATATAATACAATACAAAACGTCAATTCGTTCGCTTACTAAGACGTGACGTAGGCCGCTCTGATTGGCGTTGAATATGTCATGGCGGCTCGTCGTGTTGTACTTTTGTAATTATTAAATACATCATATTTTTTAAGGATGTATAATTATTTGTTATGCGCGTTTTTTATGTATTATTACTATTTTATTATAGCAATCTTGTCTGAGCTATAGACAGCTGCGGTGGCACGGTGTGGTGGTATACGATATTTAATGTAGTGTAATCTGGCAGTGTTGTGAATGAATGCTACTGTGGGGTAAATAGTGAGGTTTATGGAGCAAGAGTAGGCGGTAAGAGAGGTAAGACCTGGTTGACTCGACAGAACTCGTTGTGGAGGTAGGTCGTGGAAAGAAGGGCCTCTGTGAGGAGATTGATGATAGGACAGATGACGAGGAGGAACAGATCGTGAAGATTGATGGCCTTTTCTCTATGACTACTACTTTACGATATCATATCAAAGTGGAGGTCGATTAACAGAATTTATTTAATCTCACAACAAATACAACAAAATTACTCATTGTAACTTGAATAAACCGAAACACTATTTGTATATATTGTTTGTGCCACCTTAGTCCTTGAGTTTTAAAGCAATTAACTAAATCTATCGATACATTTACATAGACGTCTGAATAAAAAAAGGCAACAACATCAACTAAAGACGACAAACAGTGGAAATACGAACAGGGTTAAATGATAGCGATAGATTTTTCGTTTTATATGACTTGACATGGTACTACCTCTCAAATATCGGCTATTTATAAAGTAAGAATAGCCAACATTCATAAAGAAATGATTAACAAAATCGTTGTACATACATATAAATAAAGTTTCAACAGTCGAATTTGCGGCGTTAAGTTCTCAACTCGCAATGCCTCTAGAATTTAACAGAAGGTGGGGAACGAAGTGTCTTAACACTGGTTTCTCTCTGCCTACCCTGCTGTGTGGGGAATACCGCGTGAAGCTGATTTTTTTATTTTAAATTGATAAATCTTTTTCATTTTAAAGTCGGTTACAAATATGACAATAATAAACTATATCTATATATAATACCTATCCTAAATAATACCTATTAGCAAAGAGGGCCCCTTTTAAGATTACGGGACCCATGGGCAGCCGACCAAAGGCCCCTTAGTCGGTCCATTCCTGCTTACCAGATCTGGAAAATTAAAAAAAAGATCTTTTTATCGGTTCGAATCCACAACTTTCATGTTTACAGTTAGTTGCCGTTCCACTGCAGCAAGCTGGCTTACAATTAATTACAATAAAGAAAAACTAATAAAATTAAACAAGAGGCCGATCGTGGCGCAGGGACTTCGACTCTCACTGTGGGAAATGACATTGAACTTATATTTTTATTTCTTCTGGTGTCAAGGCAAAGCGCGGCGTTGAGTTCCGCCAATATGCAATGTCTCCAGAATTTGGCGAAATATGGGGAACGTAAATGTCTTAACGCTAGGTTCCTACGTATCATCCCCAAAAATATGCGAGACACAGCGTGAAATTAAAAAAAAAACAACTCATTTAAACTCCTCAAGCAAAACTTAATCTGTGAAGCGCTTGACAGCGATTTTGTACTTAGGTCGGAACATTAAATGACTAGTCCCGGGAAGTGGCTGTATTGATTGCGGGTCAGTGACCTCGCATCGAAATGGTTATTTATTACATAGCTTAAATGTAATGGAGATTCAATTGTTATGTAATTTGTATGAGTTCTAATTGATTTTAAGATTTATATGTAGAAAATACAAACATATATTATGTCATTTACTTATGTTTGTGTTTCACGCTTTGTCCCACATATATCAGGACAGCAGTGTCAAGACACTCCGTTTGCTTTTCACCCGAATCTTATATATTACTTGTTGAATGAAACTCTAGACTGGGGAAATAAAAATAAATCTTTCCTCCAAGTTGAAATCGCACCCAGTACCATCGCTTTTACAGTCAGACGCTATCGCGCCTATCGCTCATACATAAAAAAAATCGTAGCTGAAAGTTCCTTTATTGTATTTTTTTAATAACATATTATATTAAATATTTTATTAGGGTTTTATACCATAAGATAAAAAAAGTAAATTTTTATATGATTACTTTGTTGTCCGTCTGTTAAGATATTTTTTTTAAGATTGTGAGGAGTATCAGTCCAAGTTACTATAAGCACAAAAATAATTCATTTCTAGGTCTACAGACAAATAAGGAAATGACCCTATAAAGGATAGTTTTTTTTGCCAATAAAAATTGCCCTCAAATTGCCTTACTCTTACGGGTAAGGCAATTTGAGGGCATTTTTTAATTCAAAATGAATTATTCCTGTCAAATTATTCAAACAAATCAGCAGAAACAGTGTTTACTAACTACATATATATGTTCTGACAATATATTTTAACAAAATTCTATAAGACTATGAATTGAGCGAAGCGCTGAGAACTTAATTTCCGTTATTATCTCGGGACTAGCTGTCTGCGCGTCCAATTAGCTTTGGGAGAAGAAAATTAATAAGAACAGACGATAATGATATCAAAGGAAAAACTTCAGAACGTGCGGAGAGACGCTTTGACTGTGAGATTCAAATTATGAGGAAATTGCATAGCAAATTAATTTTATACAGTGTACTCAGTCTTAATCTATAATTATAGCTAAAATATTACAAACCTTAAGAGATGTAAACACGACAGGTTGTGGGATCGATTCTTAATCGAGGGAAATAAATATTTAATATTTTAATTCCAGCAACAAATTCCGCCACAGAAGACCTAATGCCTCCAACATTCAGAACAAAGTGAGGAACGGTGGTGTCCTAATGGGAACGGCGTGTTTTAAAACTGTTTCCTCTACCTACTCTGTTATGTGCTAGATACTTGAAACATGTAAAGTTTAAAAAAACTAAAATAAAGTTTGTATGATCATGCACGCTGGCCTCGGGAGCTAACGATTCAAATTGTTAATATATTTTTTGTTGGAATATTTTTTTGTCAAGGAAGGCTTTAAAGCTATATTACGTAAACAAAAATTCATCGATTCTGTGTAATTTAGCTGGCCGGGTGCTCCCCGTGCTTGAAAACTGTGGCGCGCACCTCAGAAATTTTACTAACAAAAAAAATCCCTGAAAAAAGAAATACAGATCTGATCAAAGTTAAAAGTCTAGCTATTACTATAAAAATATCTCTAAATACACTCATGTAACGGCCTATATTATTTATTGTTTATTTTATGTCTATCTATTGGAATTAAGTAACTTCTACCTTTTTTTTTCATTCTCACCATTTTCAAGTTGCTATGAGAAAAATTGAAAAACCTTTTTAAAAATTATAGTTTTAGGGTCTTTACTTTTATTATGAAGCCTACTACATCAATTATATACGGCAATTCAAAATATCTCGTTCTTCTAAAGCTGTTGGATGTGATCTTTAAGGTGGCCAAAACTATTCTAAAAAGAGTATGTTTATTTATAGGTTTTTTTTTGTTGGCTGAACTACTTTTCTAAAGATGCCTTTGTAAAATGAGGAATTTTGTTAAATCATATTAGGCCGTCGAAGCGCGGTGGCACTGTGCTAGACGGTAAGTGCGATAGTTGAGGGTTCCGTTTTCCACTCGAACAAATGGTAAATTTTGATTTTGGCGCACTGGTAACAAGGCGAAAAGTGGCATTGAATCTGCAATTTGGGCAGCAAGTTAAAAATTTGTGATTGCCCGTGACTTAACACGCCATATGCGGGAAACAGTGTGAATCTATGAAAAGAACAAATATATTGTCACTAGATTTTTATACACGGACTTGGCACCCAACGTGGGATCCTCTTTTTCAGTTGTTTACTTTATCCCTGACAAAAGATAAGAAAACCTACGTCAAAATATTTCGTTCACGTTAAGGGGTGGGACATATAATAGAATTTAGCTTAACTGGAATAAAAGTATCGCTTTCTTTCTTTAAAATCAAAATAATATTAAAAAGGTTACAAAATAGTTTCAAGAACATACACTAGATGGCGATACTAGTCATCTATTCGGGCATCGTTTTCAGAAGTTAAACGTAGTTTTAATTTTAACTTAAATTCTTGCTACTAATTATAAGAAGTGAAAAAATATCGACAAGATATATTTTATCTTGCTACTGCGTTTCATTAACCTACGAATATTTTTTTCCTTATAAAAAAGAACAAATAACCAAGTCTCCCCAAAAACAGATGGCGTTGATTGAAGTTGAATCGCGCTATCAACATTACGTTCACAAGCTACTAAGCAATAGGGTGCAAGAACAGCATTTAGCTATCCCCACTGCCGACCACAAGTGCCTTATTGAGCATGGTCACTATTTGTGACGTTAATTTTGGAAGAGGTTTCTCGTTCTTGGTGAAACCTTTTAAATTTATGGTGTAAATTAAAATATAGTAGTTATGGTATCTCCGTGTAACAGGATTGGCAAAGGTAATCTAAGCTATCAATAAACTGCATTTCAAAAGACTAGATTACACACAAGACACTACATTTTTCAGACAGTCCGAATTTGAGACTTACCCCAAGTTAAAAATTAAATATGTTAATTGTAATTTTGTAAGTATTTG